>OY751321.1:23642411-23689300 GCA_963564615.1 Rhorus exstirpatorius
AATCGAGGCTTCAATTAAACGACTGAACTTTGATTGAATAAACTGGCATGCTCAGCCAGTCCAATAAAAAGCCTCAATCGAATCAACTAATTATATTTCCATTTGGCTAATCGTGATTGAAGACTTATTGATTTTACAATTTTTCTCTCGGTTGAGATATTTTTTTTTTTTTTTTGTGGTAAAGTTCGATGAAGATTCAATAAACTTTGAGCTTTTTTAATAATTACAAAAAAAGAATAGGTTTTATTTCGCGAAGAATGTTTCCCCATTTCGTTCGAATTCATGAAATTTCCTAGCCTGTCTCTGTCGTTGTTAATATTCTTCCTCGATATCGATGACGAATATTTCGAATCATTGAGGGTTTTATCATTGGTACATATAACATAACAAAATGAGAAAGAGAGAGAGAGAGAGAGAGAGAGAGAGAGAGAGAGAGAGAGACGAGAAAGAGAGAGTAGGATAGAGTAATGTCGATGATCTTGTACTGCGTACACAGTGTATAGTAATACTAACAATTTTACCTGTGCATATATTCTCGTAAAGCTACGGTATACTCTTGGTATTTCTCCATTGCCACGGTGCACCAACGTCAGTGCCACGGGCTTGTGGAAACAAAGTGCATTCATGCACGTACAGCGTGTTTACGCGCTCGTGTCGAATGTTACAGCGGTCTCGCATATATGGCGGTTTCTCTCGACATTATTAGAGGAAGCTTATAGTCAAGATAGCAAGGCAGAAGCACGACGAGACGAACGTTGCTTGTTCACGAGGGTCTCGCGTTCAGAACTATAATAGCACGTAGGACGACGCACACGTATACCGGCTTTTTCGAATGCAATATAATGATTTTTCATTCTCGAAAAGTGTGAAAATAATTTTAATCTCCTCAAGATGTTCTTAAGCAATATAACGTAAAAAAAAAACAGAACAAAAACAGAACAGTGAAAATCATTTTAATCTCCTCAAGATGTTCTTAAGCAATATAACGTAAAAAAAAACAGAACAGCCTGAGAACAAAATTCGATGGGGAATTTTTCCTAATTTACTCGTCCAAGAATAATTCCTAATCGTTCGAAAAAAAAAAAAATGTACAAACTCAAATCGATCGTGGATTAAACAATTTTTGATATTTCAGTAATAAATTTGACTTTTATTGAAAAAACATCTCCCACTTTCTTGCTCCGAATGAAAGAAAAGAGTTCATAAATTTTTATCATCCTAGAAATGTTATTAAGACACAAGGAATGTCGTTCAAGTGTTCGCACTCTTGTTTCGCAGGATCACGTTTGTATTTTAGTTTTTTTTTTTTGCCTCTAAAAGGTTGCTGGGATCTCTCTCTCTCTCTCTCACTCTCGCTCTCGTTTCGTTTTCTTTCTCAACTTAACCAAGAGTACTTGTTATAAAAGCGTTGAGGCAACCATAAGGAGAGCGAGAAAAGGAGAGATAGAAATAATGAAAGTGCAAAAACAAAAGAGAAGGAAGAAAAGGAAGCAAGTGACGGAGAATGGAAAGGGTGAACGAGCGAGAGAATATGAGAAAAGAAAGAAAGAAGAGAGAGAGAGAGAGAGAGTAGAGAGGTAACGAGAGTGTGGGTTTTCGGAACTGGAAACCGTGAACAGTTTTCATTCCACTCTGTGTCTGACAAAACAACGCCTTGTTCCACTCAACAACACGTCATGTCTACCTGCTGTATCTACTTCGTTTGTCCGTTGCATTTTTCTGCATTCTTATGCTCCACGATCTACGTATAGACGGGGCATTTCAAGCAAAGACATATAGTCGTCAGAGCTTCACCGATATCATTTATTTTCTCATTTTTAAATTCCTTCGAAATTAATTTACCAATTTTTTTCTTCTTCTTCAAAAAAACTTCACGATTTATCGGACATTTTTATACTATTGCTTGACAAATAGTTCAACAATTGACCAAACCATTGCCATTGTTATTTTAAGAGCATAATTATTTTGTCAGAAGATCATATTTATTGGTTTATTTTTGCTTGGACAATATACTGTGCAAAAAATTACAAGGACTCTGTTCGATTTTTCGTGAAATTCTCAATATTCATCTCGCTCGTTCTTTTATTTTCTGATTTTATTTTTTCGCTTTTTATCGCCAAAGACACCGTAAGCACCGGGTGGGAATTACGTGAATGAATGAATAAGCGTCTCGTATAAATCCGTCTTTTAACGTGTGCATTTATATCTGTATATATATATATATACAAGTGTGGAGATTGTAAATTCATTCGGTGAAAGCATCAACCGTGCGAGTGAGCGAGAAGTACATGAATCTAACCGATTAACGAAGGAATGTCAAGAATTCTTTCAGCCTCGAATATGTCTCTATCTCGTTCTTACTTTCGGATTGTCTCTCATTATAATACCTCTGGATAAATTACTCTTCTGGAATTTTGACAAAAAGATTCATGGGGGTCATCGCCGATGAACGCGATGACAGTAGAGAATTTTGAATTGTCCTCTTTCTTCCCCCCCCCCCCCCCCCCAATCGTCATTATGAATTTTTTATTTAAATTATTCTCCCGAGAACGGTTTCGTAATTAAATGATTTTAATTGTTTCATAAAAAATTAAAACAATCAAGTTTCATCGTTTAAGATGGATCGAATATGAATTAATTTATAGAAAATTGCATCAATTTCGTTGAATAAAATTTATTTTGAAAAAAAAAATAAAGCCTAATTTTGCTCGAATTATTGACGGATAAGCTATATAAATTAGCTGTTATATTTGAGCTGATTATGAGCAACACTGTGCAGCAGACGCGTGAAATTGCATCAGCATTCCCAGACGCGAGAGGTGTGCCATTGAATAACAGCGTAAAGGCGAGAAACTTGTGATATGGGATTTTTTTTTTTTTTTTTTATAGGCTGAGAGCTCGAAGGGGTTAATTGCTCGGAGAGACGGGTTTTTTTTTTTTTCTTTCTTTCTTTGCCTACAAAAGCTTTTTGCATCGTGGGAAAATCGTCCGAGAGATGTAATTTTCCAACTTGAACAAAACGATAATACTGAATTTTTTTTATTTCCTTTCCTATTCTCGGTTAATTGAAAAATAATCGTAGCCGATGATATTTGATTTTTTTTTTTTTTTCATAAACCCATACTGCAATACTTATTGCATTATTTATTGCAAGAACTCAATGACTGTGAGATGGATTGTGATCAATTTATGAAAATTACTGTTGAAGTAATCATAAAATTTAATACAATTGTAATTAGTTGAAAACGTAGATGAATAATTGAGATAATTGTTATTTGGTAATTAAATTATTCAAACCTCTCCAATTTCAACCTAAATTTGATCGAGGAATTTCGATTTTTTTTTTTTTTTTTCGACAGCCTGTATAATAGTCTAAACAGCAACGGATGTACGTCGAAACGTCAGAAAAATATTGTCGAATTAATGGAGCGTGCTTTAGCGATAGATTGTTCGCCACATTTTTGTATACATGTGCATTATGGCAGTCTCGGCTGCAACGGGCATGCAGTTTCGATCGCGTGTCACTAACTCTGGTCGATAAGACTGGACCGATGAAAATGAAAAATTAGAAAAAAAATTCGTCGTTCAAATTACAAAAAGAAGATTAAAAAGTGTCCGAAAGATCGAGAGGCAGGGAGATCGTTTAAGGGGGGGGGGGGGGGGGGGGGTAGGGTTTTGAAGGCAGAAAAAAACAGGTTTTTACAGATTTTTTTTTGGGCGTACGGTGAAAGTAAATTTATTTCTGATTATTGTACATTAAAGAGTAGTAATTGAACTATATTCTGTGAAATATTGGTTGAAAAATATTGAAAATTGACCGAATGGCAGCAATTCTTCGCAGGCGCCTCAGAAAAAATACATTTTGCGGTGCACGTCATACCTCAGCACTGGATCATTTGAAATGAAATAACCAAAGTTTTTCCTTTAATTTTTATGTCCCTCTAGGTATCTCTGTCGAGTTTTTCCATTTTTTTTAAATTTTTGAACTTTTTACAAGACTTGAAAGTGAAAATACCGATTTTTGGCCTAAATTCATGACTATTGTTGTTAATAATAAAAAAAATAAAATAAAAAACGAAAAAATCTCAACAGGGTTACCTCATAAATTATGTAAGGAAATACTGTAAAAAATTTGAGAACGATCGGTTGAATAGATTTTGAGATACAGAGTGCACCGACTCAAAAAACATCGATTTGAGAAAAACGCGTTTAAAGTTTTTCGTAGCGAAAAGACCCTGATAAAACTTAGTAAGCTATTTATTTTTTATTTTACTCACATAGAATCATTGACTTCCTATTAACAGACAACATTCTTGAGTTACTATACTTTCATAATATGCAATAAAAAAAAATCACTTTTTTTGAACCCTCAAAACCCTACCCCCCCCCCCCCCCCCCCCCTAACGATCTAATTAGAGAGCACTGTTTCTCCGAAATTTGGCAATATTTTTCGACAAAGAAAAATTAATCTACACTCGTCGAGAATCGTAAAAAAAAAAAATGTATCTGCAATTAAGAAAAGCAAATAAAATTGCCTCGTACAGCGAAAAACAAAAATTAAAATGGGTCCAACCGCCTCAATCATATTTATATTTTTTTTTTTTTAACTTTAATCGCTGCCCCCTAAAATTGATTTTACAAAAGGAAGAAGAAAAAAAAAAGAAGAAAACATAGCTCTTTCGATCGCGGAAGGATTAAAGCGCTCGTTGAAGTTAATCTGTCACGAGAGTAGACACTAATCGTGTTGTTGTTGTTTTTTTTCCTTCTATCTCGTGTTGGATCCTGGATCGGATAATTAGGGTTAATAAAATATGGCCGAGGGATGAATGGGAGGAAGGAAAATGAGAATTGAAAAAAAAAAAAAAAAAAAAAAAAATAGTACACGAAAGAGGCGAGAACACGAGATGAATACGAAGAGGACAACTCTCGATGATACTCGCGCGAGAGTAAAGGCGTACAGGAGAGAAAGAGAGTATACCGAGGAGCAGAGTATAGTGATCAACGTTTCGCGATAGAGCTGACCAATCTCGCGTAATTACGGCCATCTCGATAAGTATCGATCGACGAGCTCCTCTCATGAGGTCTATGGTACACACACACACACACACACACACACACACATACAATTGTGGTCTTTCTATGTATACAATGTCGTCTTTAGCACTGACCACGACTGCTCAATTTATTTCTTATTTACCGGGAGCGAGACAGGAGTATATATCGAGGCGAGGAAAACCTCGGCTCGGGCTTCTCTTCCAAGCTCCGTGAGCGCAATTTGTCTCGAGGAAAATTGCCATGTGCCATTGATTATTAACCCGTTTATACGAAGCCTAGGGGGCTCTATCGCGGAATTCTCTACTGACACGGAGAGAGCCCCTCTTCCTCCCCACAAGTTGAGCTTTAGCGTCATTATCAGTCACTGAATAGACGTTTCATATACATATATACATACGCTCCCCAGTCAATAGTTTCGATGAATAGCATTGGAAAATCCGATTTTACGATTAAAAAAAGAAAAATCCATTACTGGCGTTATTTCAATTCAAATTGAACTGTCAGAACGAAAGAACTCAACGATACCTCGAATGAAATAAAAAATTACATGAATTACACAAATTTTTTCTCAGTGCAAAGCTATTGAGTAGCTTTTTATTCTGATAAATTACAGGTGCGTGTGTATATTGGAAAATGGCAAATTTCGAATTATCTGTAAATTTATCCGGACATCTTGCCAATTAAATCAACAAATTTGAGGTGTAAATTAATTTATGCATGAGCGATTAATCTTAAAAGTTCATCAAACTGCCACGTGCCACGAACTTTTTCATTGCTGGATAGAAAAAAAATTTTAAAGACCCGAAAAATTTCGATAAACACACAAGCGATAATCGCGTGACACTTTTTATCGTGAAATAATTGAAAAAAAAAAAAAAAAGAAAATTGATTGGCATTTTATGGGTCAAAGGAGAAATTCACTCTCAAATGTGTTGGCACAAAGGCTACGAAATTGCAAATTGTATGGTGAAATTTGGCGAACAAAAAATTATGGATTGGTGTGCAAAAAAAAACATTGCGTGTTATTATTGTCACGAGTGCCGGCACTTTAATCGGCATAGACACGAAAAGGATGTCTCAAGCATTGTGAGATTAAAAAAAAAAATGTGCGGATTCTCCAGAGATGAAAAATATGTTTTTTTAAATTAATGAGTCATCAGAATTTTGTATTGTTGATAAATAAATAAATGGGGGGAAAAAAAAAAACAACTCCCATCACCGTTGGGCATTTGTACAGATTTGCAGTGAATTGTTCTCGTATGCAGGGCGACAGGATAACGGACAGGGGGAGTCAAAGATTTGTCGACAATGAAGAGATAATGTAGGCGTTAAGCGGAAGTAGTGCAGACCGTTGTACAACGGACAGGATAAAACGTAAATTGGTCGGACTATACGATACACTGAGAAAATAATTAATTCGATGTTAACGAATTTTTCAAATAAATTTTGAACGAGCCAAACACAATTGAGCTGTCAGGCTGTTTTGCTGCTGTTAAATGGTAACGAAAATTTCATTTTATGAATTTGTTAATGTCAAAAGTAATATTTCCTCGGTCTAAGAAGCGTGCTCGTAATTTATGATTGGTAATGAAGATAAAAATAAAAACTCGATGACAATTACTTTTCTGTAATGAAAATTTAAGTAAAACGAAAATCGCAAAAAATTCAAGCTTATCGGCCCAAACAAAATTTCCATACCAAACAAATTTTTTTATAAACAATAATTTGCTCGATAAGCAGAAGATTTCGAAAGGTAAAGCACCCTCATGAATTTTTGTAAATTTCTAAAAAATTTTTTTAAATTAAAGCACGCTCATAAGTTTTAAAAAATTTCAAAATTTTCTAAAATCCGAACACCTCAAGAAATTCTTGCCAAATTCAACTCCAATCTGTTTTATGCCCAGGATTATTCGTGTAAAATGTTTAGACTTGTTAGCTTGAAATTTACCAAAGCTGGAGCGTGGACACCGATTTTTTTTCACGCACACATTCACGCACGAACATTTTTTTCTAAACGTGCTTTTTCGATGTTTTCGTACATTTCGTACGTGTTGGCATGAAAATCTCGAAATTTCATTTTCCTTTCTTCACGAAAACAAAACTTCCTCCATGAGGAAGCAAAAAAAAACATGAAACAATCCTAACTATTCCCAACAGCGATATAATTTTCGATAAAAAAAAAAATCAATAATGATTCCAAAAACCTGATCTCGAGGATCGTTCACAGCATGATCTAAAAAAACAATCATGAAAGCATAAAAAAAAAAACGAGATCAGTGGGAAAAAAAAAAAGGAGTCAGTGGCAGTGTTTTTACAACCGGCACGGTTGGTGCATCAATGCGACTATATCGCGCTTCGCAGATACATCACCGAGATCCATCTTTTTTTTTTCCCTCGTCTATATATACATATATATGTATATATAAACGTATCCGGTCTCTGTGAGCGCACATATTACTACCAGACAATACTACGGTTACTACTACAGCGTACTATACCCGGCTTACGATACTTACAACTCTCGCGAGTCTCGAGTGTTGCAAGCTCGAAGCTCTCGAGCGTGGTGTACAGTGAGGAAGTGGTAATAGTGGGAGTCGAGACAGACGGGTAATAGTGGTAGTGGAATCGTGATATGTAGTAAGCGTGCAACTGCAGTGAAAACGCTCTGAAAGTTTTCTCCGTCAGAGGACGCCTGTGAAGGAGAAAGAGGACGTGTAGAGGGGGTTGAAAGAGAGAGAGAGAGAGGAAGAGAGAGAGAGAGAGAGAGAGAGAGATATGGAGAGAGTGAGAGAGAGGGTTCATCGTCGTCGTCGGTCGTTACGGTCTGGTAGAGCTAGGTCGTCGGTTGCACGCCTGAAGCTCAGTAATGAATGGTGCAGTGGCAAGAGAGAGAGAGAGAAATAGAGAGAGAAATAGAGAGAGAGAAGAGAGAGTGGGAGATGAGAGATGAGAGCAAACGGGGCAACGCCCTGTCAGCCCAGCTGACTGAAATGAGCCGAGTCGGATGAGCGGGAGGGAAACCCCGCGGTTCGCGCCGGAGAACCCGAGAATGTTCGACCCGCTGGAGAGCATATAGCTGCTGATGCAAGGAGATGACAGCGAGAGAGGGGGAAAAAAAAAAAAGAAATTCAGGGAAAAGAATGTGAGAGGGTTAGGAGACGATTCGATGATTAAAGTTTTTTTTCGAGCTCCAAGTTGCGCGCAATACATTTGTCGTATGTATAGTTTTGTTACACTTGGACATGAGCTGATGCAAGTCACATGAACGTATCATTGTGCATGAAAAATAACGCGAAAGATTTGCCTGCGATTTTTAAGGGGTAGATATAATATACTCATATATATCGACTGCCAAGAGTCATGGGAGCAGGGAGTGTTCTAGTTAATTTGACGCAAAGAAGGTATGCATTTTTTAGTTTTTAGTTTTTTTTTTTTTTTCAGGGATTGATATGTCTCTGAAATGATCGTGAATACGAAAATTACTGTGGGATTAAATTTGAATAAATTCATGTTGAAAAACGTTAAAGCTCTTTTAATTTCTAGGGAGTTGTATTAACGTATTTATCGAATACGTACTTGTATGTATGACAGGAGAGACAAGAGCCAGCGGAAGTGGTAAGAATGGAGAAAATAATAATAATAATAATAATGAAGTGGAGAGAGAGAGAGAGAGAGAGAGAGAGGGTTTGCGACATTGCTGTCTTTGCAGGGACAGATAGGAGGAGCAGAGAATGAAGAGGAGTGTACGAAGTACGAAGCAAGAATAGGAAATTATCACGGTGTCATCTCCAGGCGTTTTCTCTCGTCTTTCACTGTATATATATATAGTATATATATGCATATCAGAACTGGGAAATACTTCAAGTACCCGGTACGTGCGATTTACTGAAATTACAGTACTTGAAGTACAAAGTATTTTAAAAGTTCTTAAAGTACTGTACTTGAATTCCCAAGTACTAGACCTGTACTTTAAGTATTTGTACTTAAATTTTCAAGTACTTACCTGTACTTCAAGTACTTTTTTAAATACCAAGTATGGAGTACTTTTGAATACGTCTTGGTAATGGTTGCATGTATAACGCCTTTGAATATATAATTGAGGAACGTTCTGCGCCATCATTTGGTTAAGATTGTAAGGAATGATCGTTCAAAGGCTCAAACTACGGTCCTTATCGCGCGAACTTGATCGATATTTTGTTTTTGTTCGTGTATGAATGTCGCACCGATTTGTGTATCTTGCAATATCATAAATCATTGACTCACCCCCTTTGAACCCTCGCAAGAAAGAGGACTCGAGCTTCCCCGGAAATTGTCTAAGATTGTCTTACCTGTGACACAAATTACGAAAAAAAAAGAAGTGGTAATTAACGCTCAATAATCGCTCAGCAATAATGAATTCATTAATTTACAATTATTCGTGCATTCGCATGAATTTCATTTCATTAATATCTCTGCAATAAGTATAAATGACTAACGAGAGGCCACACGTGGTCGCCAATCGAATTTTACATAATTTTACGCAATCACGGTAATATCAAAACTAACTGATGTCGTTAAATTGTACAACGATATTATTGCAATTTGTATTTCGTACATATGTTGGTGTTTCGAAGCAAGCTGGAGAGAGGAGGTAAGAGAGGAAGGGAGAGGAGAGAGAGAGGGAGAGAGAGAGAGAGAGAGAGAGAGAAATTAATGTAAAACGAGGAATGAGAGATTGTCGACTGGGTTGGACGAACTCTCGGGGATATGGACCCGGAAAAGCGAAATGGATGGTGGAGGTTATTTGGCTCTCGTGAACCTCTCCCCTCTATTTCCCTCCCCCCCCATTTCGGGGAGTGGTGATGGCAAGTTCCGGTAGCGCTCGTCGTCGTCGTTGCGGGCATCGCCTCCGCTGACGTCATCGTACCGGCGAACCAGAAGAACAGAAAACAGAGAGAAGGAGGAGGAGGAAGAGCAGGAGGAGGACAGCGGAAGTGAGAAACGTTGAGAAATAAAGGACGACGAAGGAGTGAAACGGGGAGAAAAGGAGGAAAAGCGTCGCCCGGGCGAGTGGAGAATATCGACCGTGGACCGGCGTCGGGACGCCGACCCACGCAAGCCGTGACGTCACCGCGTCAGCTGCTGCTGCTGCTGCATGCAGAGAGCGAGAGGGCGATGGCCACACCGTGCACAAAGGGCTGTGAACCCCGTAGCCGGGTGGTGGTCTTATGCAAGCCACGCCATATTGACGCATGCACATGCCCGCGCCGCAGAGAGGAAATGAGAGGAGAGAGAGAGAGAGAGAGAGAGAGAGAGAGCGAGAGACCCCACGATTTTGCAATTTTCATATAATGCAAACAAAACAAAAAGGGGAATTGTTATTCATCAGTTTACTCGAGAAAATTAACGCAGGTTTACTTGTGGATTCCGAAAATTAATCAATTTCGGGATGAATTTTTAATTACAAAAATAAACATTGAGAAAGATTATTATTTACAAATTCGTTAATGAAAATGAATAATTAATAACTTTCGATCTAGATGAAAAGTAAATTGCAGCTTGCAAATTATATTCACGACAATCTACACGCATATTCGTGTATATATGACACGCGAAACAACGAATTTTAGGCTGTAGGAATTTCACTGCGGAAGCTACTAAACCAAATTGCTGCCTTACCAAATTCAGAGGGGGGATTTGAGAACTATATGCTATATTTTTTACTATATTTATAACTATAAGTATATTTTTTTTGGATGAGAAGTGTAATGTTTGAGGAAATATTACGACCGGAAAACCGCCATAGGAGTTTCCTCATATCTTCGCGGAGAAGCGAAAAAATATCGTTTGGAACGAAGCCCGGAAGAAGGAAAAATTGGAGGGCAAAGAAAAAAGAGGCTAGGGTATGTAGAAAGAAGTTATGGGCAGAAGGAATGGGGGATGGAAGCTTGTCCTGCGTGAGATGGAGAGTAATAAACGGAAGTCTTGCGGGAGTATCGCATGGCGAGTACACGGAAGTCGGGCAGCCGGAGTAGATGCCAAAGGGACGTGAACGTTGCGGACTAGAAGAGTCCAATGGACGAAGATAGAACCGAGAGACGATTGTGTATAAATGCAAAAAGAGAGACAGAGAGATAGAGAAGAAAGTGCATAGGCGTCATTGTCTACGAAAATCTACGTTGGTTGTCCTTCCGCCTGGGCGTATCAACTGTTTATAGTTTCGAAGCAAGATCGCACTGACGTTTCTCTCTCTCTCTCTCTCTCTCTCTCTTTCTGTCCAGTAAACTGTACTTGATTTTCTCTATTTCCCCTCCTGTTAAAGCTAATTCTCAATGCATTTGCAGCTTCGCCTACGTAATACGACAGCTGACAGTGCAAAATTTATATCAAGCAGGATATCAGCGAATGGCCAAAGATAATTTCGACTCCCGCAGCATTATTTTCCAAAGTCATCCAATATTACGGGAAAATCATTGTCAAGAATCTAAAATATCATCCTCTTGACGAGCTTTTTTTTTTGTTCATTAGTCGTACCAACGACTTTTTTTTCTAATATTTCATAGTCATGGTATTACCGTTTGTATGAACGTAAAATAAGATTCAAGTTATGATTTCGTTTTCGTTTCAATAGTGCGATGAAATAAATTGTCGTAAAAGAACAATTCAATTATTCGCAATTTGTCAATTCACTCCGTAATCATTGAAATCCTCGCGGAAAATATTCTCCCAATTCAGATGAATATTTCATGCTGTCTCATGGTGGTCAACGATCGAATCGCTGATTGGGGACGAGTAAAGTTTGAGAGCGGTAAGTTTCGGAAAGCTTTGACGCCTATAGGGACATGTAACATCGAGTCAAGTCGATCATTATTCGGTTCAGGCTGGTTTCTCAGTTCAACTTCCTGCCCCTTCGTGAATGTTTGAACGACAAACCAACGTCTGTATATATATATATATATATATATATATATATATATATATATATATATATATATATATAAAGTCATATGGCGTAAAGCCAGAGAACCAGACGATTGGCAGCAAACGCACCGATCTCGGAGCCTGGTACCGCTAGACACTGCCACACGTGTTACGATATTTCAATCTTAACATCGCTGTCGCACGCACGCACGTATACACACGCAAATATATACATACACGCACCGTTCAGTTCTGTGCATGATAAATTGATAAACGGTCGAGTTATCGTCAGTTTGCGAAATGGCCAATCACCAAAGGACCTTTATTCCATGTCTAAATGTATATCATTCGCGCGAACGGCCATTGAAACTATAATTTTCCAATCATTTTAATTATGAAAATTATTAATCGCATCAAAATGTTCATTGATTGTGGGAAAATTTCGATTGAAATTAGTGGAAAAAAAATTATGCTTTCGCCATCGTTCAAGAATTTCTCGATCATCGTATTTTCATTATTCGTCAAAGGTAATTATGAAAAATATTCAGAGATGGAAGATTCGAATCGCTGCGCGGTGTGTCAACCCCTAAATATTCGGCAATCTCGGGGATGTTTTGCGTGAATTTTTATTCATTTCATTGGCATCACTCTCAGGAGCGTGTCTCATCAAATTCATGAAAAATAATCGAAGAATGAAACGCCCGATGGGAATGACGACGAGCACGAGCAGGATCATCGAGAAACGAATTTTAATCAGACTTTATTCAAGCTAAGCTAATCTTTGGTACCGGCAATTGTTTTTCCCACCTTTTTTCCTTATCGATGCGTGTGTACAATCGGTACTCTCGTTTCGTCTACCAACTTTAATTATATACGCATATCATGGAAAATGGGGATTATCTTCAGCAGAAAAATTGGAGAAGACTTTATTTTTCTGTATTCGGTTCTTTTGCCGAGACTTTTCTCTCTTTTTGTTTTTTTTTTGTTCTCTCGCCACGATGTAATTCCGTGATGATAAAACACACACACACACTCGACTTCATGATCGTACATTTCCGTTACAATGCTCGGTATATACCGCGAAGAGAAAAAAAACTTTTGCGTAACCACGCTAGGTTAAAGCCACAAGGGAGTTTTTTTTAATTATCCATATTGATTTTCAATGCTCTTTCCTTCGAATGGACATTTTATTTCCGCGCGAAGAAAAATTGACCACCGTCGCGCTCCGTTCGGATGAAAATTTTACTCAATTTTGCGCGCAAGTACATCGTTTATCATATATACATCTACCGCGCTATTCTCTGCACCAATAAGAAGGAGGCTGCCCCAGAGAGAGAGAGAGAGTATTTTTTACGAGAGCCAAGTTCCTGTGTAATTTCGATTCTATCTACGATCGTTAAAAGTTGAATTTTCGTTCGAATAGCCGCGGTACCGCGCGCGTTTATCGGTCCTCTGTTATACGTGGTTTATATCGAAAAGAAAGAAAAGTATGAAAGCGAGTAAAGAAAAACCGTATATATATATATAGAAGAAGCGAGAGAAGGAGAGAAAAAGAAAACGAGAAGAAGAGGGGAAAGACCGCTCGGATAACGATAACGCCTCCAATAAAGTCGCTCGATAAAGGGCACACCGTATACATATTCTATATTCCGTAATAAACGCGTAATATCAGCTTCGCTCCTTTGCCTCTATACGCAGAAAAGCTTCTCTTTAGCCTTCTCGCGGTTAAACTTTCTTCTCGTCGTATTCCCCCGAGTCTTATTAAAACGAAACAAAAAACCCCCTTATAGTGCTCTTATTTTATCCCCTGACTATAATTCCCCATTTCCATCAATTTTCATTCTTTCGTATCGTCAAAACGTATCGGTCGCCCACAATTTGTCGTATATCGATCGGAAGATCTCGCATGACCAAAAAAAAATCCGGTTCCGATCACCTTACTCTTTTGTTTTATTTTCGTTAGGATTTTTGGCAAAGAAAATGAAAGACGTTTTTTTTTCTTTTAAACTCAAATATAGTCGCGCCAAAAAGAAAAGAAGAAGATTCGATAAAGTCTTTTGTCGCGAAATTTCATGAAAATCAAGATTTTCCATTGACTATTTCGGTCTTTCGTTCTGTCATTGACTTTTACAATCTCCTCATCGCAATATGTTCAATGCGACGTTCATATCACTTTTGTCACCATACAAAATGGCTTTTAAGTAAAAATTGTTAAGAGAAAGAGAGAGAGAGAGAGATGGAGCATAAACATCTCGCGAAGAATTCGCGTCGGTCGTTGACCGTTAGGAAAAACGGCAACTCAGGTGAAACCGCATTCTTGTCAAGTACGTTACCGCGCGAGTAACGCGGTATACAGGCAATAGTGCACCGGTCGCCGATGGCGAGACACCAATAACGTGTGGTATTATATATATATATATATATATATATGGGAGCTTTCGTCGACGTCGTGTGGTCATTTTGTAATGTGGCGATCGGTATATAACTTTAACGAACACAAGGTTGAAACGCCAAGTGCTTTTCCAAGAATGTCGCGAGGCCTATAACACCGTATACGTATCCTCATCCGGTCGCACGCGTTGACCGATAGGTTTTCCAATGCATCTGGGATCGAGATGCATTGGAAATTCCAGCAATTCAACCGCGTTCACCGTGAGGAACATGCACTAACATAGACTATAACCACGGGAGGTCTTCAGCGCCATTATCGATTATAAACGCGTACGTGAGTTTGCTCTAGGAGCTCTAGCAAACAAACCGAGAGAGCTCGTGTATATATATATACGAAGCCTGAGAATTTCATCGACAATATACCTCGGGGTGTCCAGTCTGCAGTAATAATAATAATAATAATAATAATAATAATAATAATAATAATAATAATAATAATAGGAGAGAATAAAAAAAAATCATAAGAGCAAATATTGAATCGATAAATACAACGGTCAAGAGAGACTTTTGCCCGTTATATTGGACTCCCAACGATATAATATGGCGCGAATTCTCTCTCGATTCATTTCACCTTGCGTATGCAATTTTATTCATTTATTTATTTATTTATTTATTTATTTTGTTCGTTTGCAGAATCGATTGCAATCCTCTGAATAACTGTTCTTACGACTGAAAATTCAATAAAGAACAAAATTTATTGACTCTAAACGGTCTTGCTGGACTTTGAGAATATAAAATTATCATGAAATTCGTATTTCACAAGTGCGCAGCGCGCCAGTGATGATAAAAACGTCATAAAGAGATTTTGAAAGTTCACTTTATCGTCGATTTTCGTCTTCGTCGATGGTGAATTATCGTAAATTTGCATATATAGTTTGGATAACGCCAAATATATGCCTCGAAATATTTCGTAAAAAGATTTTTGGAGAGCATATTCAGTCTGGCCACCATATTGTCTCACGGGTGACAGCAGGCGAAACGTGAATATAGAGCAAGAGCAAAGGGTTCAAAGAGAGTAAGAGAGAGAGAGAGAGAGAGAGAGAGAGATAGAAATGAGAAAGAAGAGAGATAACGATATTTCTTGGAGTACAAGAGGCAGGTAGGTCGATGTATATAATACATAAGTTTGAAAGGCGCAACATGAAATAGTCAAGGTTCACGGGAGAAGGTATGCGGATCTACGAGGCAGATATGCACAACTATAATAGAGAAAGAGAAAGAGAGAGAGAGAGAGAGAGAGAGAGAGAGAAGGGTGGTAGAATCAGGATCGTGGAGCTTTAGAAAATCGCCTGTGGGAGTGCTGGACAAAACGTGTGTCTCTCGTGCCGTCTGGCAACGGGAGCTGCGAAGTAAAGAGCAAAATATGTTGTGTATTTATGTGTGCATGCAAGAGTGGCCAAACGGTTTTTGCTAAATGAATGCGTGCAAGCGGATACTGTTCGTAAAAGCGTGTTTGCAGTCTTTGTGAAACGAAAAACTTTTATTAAAAAAAAAAAAAAAATTGAGCAAAATGTAGAAATTCGTACTTAGCAAAATGTACTTTGATTCGTATACCAGTAAATTGGACTCGAATTAATAAATTTTTATGATTAAAATAAAATTTCCTAAACTGTCTACAACAATTTTTTCCCATTTGCTTGCCTATCAAAATCTTCATTCAAGCAGCCCAAAAAAAATAATAATTATTGCCATTTGCATCTCGTAAAAGGGCAAGAGTATAGCGAAAAAAGATTTGCACAAACAAATCACGAGGAGAAAGATGCGAAAAAAAGCCAGAATAATAAAACAATGAATCCTAAAAGTAATTACGCTCACAGATTCTCGTTTCGCGCGCCTCACATTTGTCATTCTTCGATGATCAATGTCCCCCCGCGTGTGCTCTCTGTGCGGACCAAGCGGGATTATCGCAGAGTGTCTCGCGAACTCTGGTCTTGTCGAGGATCGTTATAAGCCCGAGGGCATTTCACAGTACGCGAAGCGAGATGATGCCTCTCTATCACGGGGGCTAGAGATGCCAGGGATTACATATATAAATATATATATATATATGTATATAAATATAAGGAGAGCAAACGACGTGAGAGTCGTTTCGTCTGTGTCGTCTTGCTCGTGATCGTCGAGCGAGGAAAAGACTCCTTGAGAGAAGAGTTAACCGATTCGTTCCGCTTGGCGGCGAGAAAAAGAGGCTGAACAAGAGAGATCGTATAACGACACGTTTATACGATATATGTTTTTAGTTTATAGCTTGTTATATACGGCAAATATATATACATATCCATATAATGTAGCTGTGCAATGCCTCGGAGGTTCGAAAAGGCGGTCCTTAAAAAAAAAGCGCGCTTAAGACCGCGGTATGCGCGTAGGCGCGCGTAAGGATCTCGATCGACTTCGTCCCTAAGGTCGATCGAGCGTGTCTAAAGCGACGAGAGAATCTATTCTCGGGATGAACGCCGAGAAGAGACCAGCGGAAAGACTTTCTGCAGTGTCAAGTCGTGAATATATTATATACATGTAAACGTCATGGAACATAATGCCCATGGGGGTTTGTCTAAAGTGTATTTCACGCGATCTCGGTAATACCGTTCATCTACTACATATATATATATACCGTAGAATCGTATGGCTGCGTGTATGAATTTAATGCGGGATATGCGTCGAGTGACGACAGATATATATATATATATATACTTTGAGAATTGTGAGCTTTCGAGTGTACTGACCGGCTCAACGAATAAGCGATAGAGGCGGAGAGAAGCAGCAGGCTGCTTGGAAATCTTCACTTGACATTGGAGCTCAAATAAGGATTTGCCAGAATCCGGGGATAAGGAGGCCACGATGAGGGAGGAAAAAAATATATGAAAAATGATTGAAGGGTCTCAGAGGAAAAGCCGGATATGAAAACTGGGGTTGATCCCAATGAGATAAAAACCTGAATAAATAAATTATGTGGAAGATAGCATCAACATTGATTTTCAACTCAATCAATGTGAAAATTAAACTCATATAATTGACAATAATAATTTTCAATCCAATTTTTTAGAAAACCCTTATTGATTTTGTTTTGTAATAATTATTTCACGGGAAGATTCTATTAATGTTTTTTTTTTTTTTTTCATTCAACTGAATTTGAGACAGCTGATGGGAGGATTGTGTGTCGATTGAATCGATGATTAAATTCCGCGCGAGTCCATAAAAGGGTCAAACAGATATAAGTGAAATTGGAACAAGCTCTCTAAGACATCGATAAAAGATCGTTATTTATCGTCAATTATTAAGTATGTATGGCAGGTATCTCGATTTCTGTAATTGGAATATTTCATCGTGTTTATCGAAAGAGAGAGAGAGAGAGAGAGAGAGAGAGAGAGACAATTATTTTATCCGGTTTTCCCGGAATCTTGACTGGGTCAACTTATCCCAAGGCATAACGGAAACGGAACATTTCATGATATAAACACAGTACCCGTGTCTACAAATGCTCAGGATCCTTCGTAGGATCCTGGAAATCGCGATCTCTTTCCCTTTAAACGTCGTGAACGACTCTAAGACTGGAGCAGTCAGAATGAAGTTGTCCAGACGATGCATCGCCTCGGGCAAAGTTCTGCCTCTCGTTCGTCACATCGCGCGTTTTTTTTTTTTTTACTCATCGCTCTTACCTTTATGTGCTACATGCAGGATGCAGGAGTCTTAATGCGACGGGAAATATCAATCGCGCGGAGCCAATTAACCGATCGAACTCACGACGATCGACAACGAGACGCGTATAGACACATCAGAGTTAGATGTCTTCGAATCAATAACGAGGTTCGAAGATTCCTTCAATTTATTTTTTTGTTAAATTATTATGGAGCGTATTCAGCGAATGGAAAGCCTTATACTGAACATCAGACTATTTTACTATCCCGTTTAGGATCACTATGATATGCTTTTTGGTAGATATGGGAAAGCAGACGAGGTACCCTGATGTGCAGCCTGGTCAACGCGTCACATGACGCTATCCCTATACTTTCACATTGCGCACCATTTATCAAGCTAGAAAATCTCTTCGAGCGGATGAGAAAATACCAGTAAATGGAACAGAAAATATGTGTAATTGAAACATCATTGGATTCAAAAATTTCACGAAGTTCCATTAACTGGAGTAATTCTAGAATTGATCATCCGGTATGGTGTTAAGTTTCGGTTAGAGTTGTAAAATGTGCCACGATAGCGATAAATTATAAGCAGGATTCGTGAGGAACGAGGGACATGCCTAATCGGGGATAGAATTTAAACGAGATGGTAAATATTGGAGGATATTTTGTCCATCAACGTCCGCGCGGTTCCGTGGCTTTTGCTCCCCAGCTGCTACTAAGGTAAACGTCCCAATAGCCGGACGTGTACCAGTAGCCGGACACTCCATGTTAAACTATACTTATATACTGCTATATAGATATAGTTTAACATGAGGTATCCGGCTACTGGTACAGGTTCGGCTATTGGGACGTTTACCTTATGTGTTCCGTTCCTCCGGATAATATATATCTACACGGAAATAATTTTTTATTAATTTTTACTGTGAAAAATTTTAACGTCGGGACAAGTGTACCAAAAAGTATAAAATGTTTATATTTAGGTAAAATTTACTGATTTTTTCAGTAAAAATTAATAAAAAATTCTTCCCGTGTACAAAAGCCTCTCTTATAACTATATGATACAGAAACGATTGTACTCCAAGCTCCTCAATATATCATAAGATACAAAACGGCGGATCTTAAGCCCCAATGACGAAGCTACTTTTTTTTACGAATAAGTCGGGCATCGGTATTCAAGATGAACCATTTTGTTTCTCATAATATTAGGAATGCAAATCCCTCTTTTTTTATTTTTCTTAATATGAGGTAGTTCAACAAAAATAAATTAAACATATCCTACCGAGTTGCCTCGGTTTGAGATCTCTAAAAGCTGTAAAAAAAAAAAAAAAAAAAAAAAAAATGCCTGCTCATTCCAATTTTTCCAGCTTATTGGATCTCTGCTGGAAAGACGACCAATGGATGGTTTCTCTTGGTCAAGCTCGGTTATAAATCGTGGCCATAAGTATAAATTACACCTGTGTAAGACGCTCCCGCGCATGACCCCACGCCGGTCGATCACCTCTATCATTCATTAATGAGAATGGAAGGATCGTTATTATACCATAAAACCTGTGGAGCTCATTCATCAAAAAGCCTTATTTCTCTCTTCGTCTATATCTATATCTATATCTATATCTCTCTCTCTCTCTCTCTCTCTCTCTTTCTCTCTCTCTCTCTCGCAATATAAAGAATTGATTTTGTTTTTGGAAAAGGTTCAGGGGTATCTCCTGAGTGTAAATTCAAGTTGGCAGGACGCGGGGCAGGGGGGGGGGGGGTCGAGCTTCAGCCACTATCTTGGAAAACACGTTTTATCAAATATCTCGTGAACCATGCATCGTACGACAAAAATAGTTAAGACTTTTTTTGTAGATAATACAATCCTCTACAATTTTTATCTAAAACTTTTTCCTTTATAGTGCACGGTTTGTGATTTATAGCGTGGAATACTTTTCCAAGCATCACCATTTTTACTGTTACATCGACCCGTTAAATATATATTTACCGCGCTATAAATCAAAAACTATGCACTATACAGAAAAAAGTTTTAAACAAAAGTTGCAGAGAATATTATTATCTACAAAACCGATTTCTACTATTTTTGTCGTACGATGCACAGTTCGCGAGATATTTGATAAAACGTGTTTTCCAAGATGGCGGCTGGAGCTTGACCACCCCCCCCCCTCGCCAACTTGAATTTTCACTCAAGGAAGGAGACACCCCTAAACCTTTTCCAAAAGAAAAATAAATTCTCTAGAAGATTGCAGAAGAAACGACTAGAATGACTGGACTACAAGTAGCACACACTCAGCCCGGGTCAATATAGCCCGGCTAGCTCAGTCGGTAGAGCATGAGACTCTTAATCTCAGGGTCGTGGGTTCGAGCCCCACGTTGGGCGTTTATTTTTTTCATTTTTTTTTTCTCCGTTAATTGTGAAAAATTCATTTATACATATATATGTATATATATTTAATCATATAAATCAATATTATGGAAATAAAAAAATTTCAATTATGGAAATAAAAAAATTTCGAAGCTCTCGGGACGAGCTTCGCACGTTGACCCTTTTACAAGCCTGCCTGACCTCTCGGACTCCTTATATTCGCCCTATATGGGCATATATTCGCCCTCCTTATATTCTCCTTATATTCGCCCTATATATAATCATCGACGCGAAAGCTCGTAATAACGGGCCAAAAATTGTATTATCCTTTTGTGGAAAGCATAATGGATAATACGTAATGGGAATAATTACTGATACAGGGGCCTTAAAGGCCGAAGTACACAAAACACCACAAGCCATAAGCAGACTGGCATAAGCTTTTGCGCATGCGCTATGGCAGAATAAAAAGGCCATGCGCATGCGTAAGAAATTATGCCTGTCCGTTATGGCTTCTGGAATTTTATGTGCTTCGACCTTTACCCTGACACGAGAAAATATGTCTGAGAGATATAGGTTAGTGTATATACGTAGCTGTTATACCCACGCACGAGCTACAAGCTTCTGTCGGCCGAAAATCCCGAGAAACCTTTCGTATATATATTTTTTTTTTTCGTTTGTTATTATAATGAGTATAGAGTGTACCTTTATGTAATGTACATATCACTATTATTATACTAATAAATAAATAAATAAATAAATAAAGAGTTTGCAAGAACGGCTCTTGAGGACTCTTTTTGCGGTCTCAATTCTAACACTTTATCACCGTTTCACTATGCGGATATCTCCTGTTAAGGTAGTCCTCGTGCAAATGCGTTTCTCATGAGAATTTGTTGAAATTTATAGTGGACGAAGAAAATGCTAGTACCCAACTTCTCGTGAAATTTGAAGCAGATTTACCGTTCCTAACTCGAGACATTCAATGTCAAAGTTAACAACCATTGCGTGTAGAGCATATAGCAAGCATTGCTGTACCCTCTGATACAAGCACGGTTTTTTTAAATATTACAACTAAACGCGTCACCAGATTTTGATAAAAAAATTTTAGACGGAAGAAGACTGTTATTCACATATTAGGAAAAAAGAACAAAATTGTTTACCGTTTCGTTTACGAACGACGATCACAAAAAGACTGCAATATGAATGAAAATTCGACGCATATACAGATATGGTAGCTGCATATTCTATGCTGTGAATGTATCTGAATATGCACGGTTTCGTGTGCAACAAGTCATTTATGTTACAGACTCAATCAAAAGTTCGCTGCATATGACCACTATATTGCCGTGTATATTTTATCATGCGGTACATAGGAAACTTTCTCGCACTATTGTAGCACGAGGACTATACATTAAGGAGGTACGACTAGTATGAAGAATCCAACTGACGGACTTGAATTTTTTATATGTTTTTGCCGAATACTCTATGCGCCTATTGCCAAAATTTGAGCTATATTGACCGTTTAGTTTATTCGTAATAAAATTGCAAAGTCGAGCAGTTTGAGTTACTAAAGCACGTCGTCTTATGGAGACGGTTAACCGGAAGTGCTGTGATCACGGTTTTGCTGCTCACGTATCCAACTACACCCGTTGAAAAACTGAAACTTGATAGATTAGATATAATAGATATTGTAAAAAATTGAAAAATTACTCTTCACCGTGTAGTTCTGGCACTACATCATAAAAAAGTTTCAATTTCCGGTTGTAAATGGTCAGAACGATCAAATAGCACCCACAGACTTAGCAACGTCGCGAGTAACAGCTGATGGGTTTCGGCGAACATAACCTAGCTTTGTTTTGATATTAGCAACGAGGATAGAGTCATCTTCGTTGGTCACGTATACCAACTTATAGCATCGCCAATGCGACGTTGCCAAGTGTTTACTTCAAATTCCATCATGTTATTTATGGAGTTTTATTATTTATCACGTATCAATTATATGTATAATTATCATTCTGCCGATCGTATTAATTCCACTGAGGTAATTCAAGTCTATTTTAATAGGTTTTCGGCTGATTTTTTAAAATGTTTTTTAGTCCGTTTTTGTGGTAGACATGTCATTATTATTATGATGGAGACTACTATCGAGTCGTTGACAATCTAATTTTTCAGTTTTTATTAGTTCATGCGCAATAAATTAATCATTTACCACAAAATTTTTCACATTATAATCGATAATATGAATAATCAACGCAAATAAACATAAATCAGAAGAACTGTGGGTAAAATAAATTTAGACTTTTTTTTTACTCCAAAGAACTAGTCGTACCTCCTTAAAAGCAAATTCGTTTGTCGCTCTATATATCTGCTATTGAGACACCCCCCCCCCCCGCACCAATCTTTGGTACCGTAGAGAAAAAAAATCTCTCAGTTTCGCAGATTTTTCGAGTATTTTTTTATTCGCTTCTTCAAGAGCTAATGGAAATTGTGTTCAGCAGGAAAAAAAAAGTACATACATAGACATATGGTCCTGTTGCTGAATTTCCTGCTGATTTCAAATTAAAATGACTTTTTGTCATAATCCTAAAAATTCGCGGTGAAGAAGAGAGCTAACAAACGAAAGAAAAAAAAAATCAATTGCCAGTAGATATCCATATATATATATATATATATATATATACCGGAGGGGTTTTTGCCCTACACAGGACAGAGATGAAGCGCACGAGGAAAATTACCGGTGCTCGCATTCATCACTCGCGGCGCGCAGGCCACCCGCGAATCTTCTTCTCTCGCTGCTCTTCCCCTATTACTTCTCTCTTCTTTCCTTTGCATTCACCTCGAGCGCGAGCATACATCACGATGAAATTGACCAACCTGCTATACGCAACATTTTTCTCTATACAATTCTTTTATCATTGCCAAAACGCGTCTTTAACGTTATTTTTTTTTTTTTTTTGGCTTTGATACGAATTTGGAAAATCATTGGAGTTTCGATGTGTTCTCTCGTTAAAAAAAATTCACCACAAGTGGATAAATCCGATGCTTGTATAGTTTCCTCTGAGTAACCCGAGTTACAAGTTTGCAGCGTGCTATAGTCGATACGCATATGCTGCAGCGACTATAGCATATCGACCGCTTCAACTTTTACCGCAGTGAAGCAAGAGAGAGAGAGAGAGAGAGAGAGAGAGAGAGAGAGAGAGAGAGAGGTTTTTAAAGCCTCTTTCTAACCGCGCTTCCTCCTTCGTGTACATGTATCTGCCGCTAGGCAAGACCATCGACCCGCTTCAGCTATTTTTATTATACGCCGTTTTTTTTTTTTTTTTTTTTCCTTTTCTTCGTCTAATTCGCCAAGCACTCCTTCGCATCATTCCGCGATCGGTATCACGGGCTGCTTGTGCAGCTTCGCGGGGATGTGAACTTGACAGCGACATATTTACGAGGTCGTAATAACCGCCCCGATGAATACGCGGACGTGAAGAAGAGAGAGAGAGAGAGAGAGAGAGAGAGAGAGAGAGAGAGAGAGAGAGAGAGAGAGAGAGAGAGAGAGAGAGAGAGAAGAGAGCAGTCTGTGGTTTACTGCACACAAAGCGAAGAAATAATCCGGTGAATTATACAGGCAAGATGTTGCGGGACGAAGATTGAAAAGAGATCGGAGAGACAAGGGAGGATATTATGTCCCTCGATCGCAAAAACCGCAAAAGTTTCTCTCCACCAACAATGTCGGGCGTGGCACTTCTTGGTGTTTATAGCCAAGTATATAATACTGCGACGATATATCACAACCTCAGAAATTATCCAGTCCCTTTTTTTTTTTTTAATTTTAACATGACTTTATTTATTATTTATAAAAAAAAAACAATCAATTCGACAATAGCATCATTAATGTTGATTGAATAAATTGATTTCATTACCGTCAATACTCATCACTGTCAAGACACGAAGTTACGATAAAAAAATCGATTTTTTTTTTAACAATCCAAAAGATGCATACTTCAAGAACGCTACCGTTAAATTTTATCAAGAAATTCGAAGAGAAAAAAAAAAGATGAATGAATTTGTTTAAAAAAAAAAGTCACGAAAATACCTCTAAACTTTCGGCTGTAGATTAGAAAACAAAAAACAGTAGAGATCCAAAAAAACAAAAACTACACTGAACTCATTTGATCTTTGCGAGAGAAGCGAACGAAAAGAAGAAGAAAAAAAAAAAAACACCGGTTTAGCGTCTTCAGAGTTGGCTTTAACACCTTCTAGTGGCATGATTAGCGCAGAATTTTCTTCATTTCCTATATGCACCGAGTGGACACCGCACGACGACAGCAAACGTATACAATCTACGACGACCCGGGATTCGTGTCGTGTCCTTATACCCGTAGGCGATATGATGCATATACGGTATACGCGATCTCACCAATTCGCCCCGCGATGGCGAAGAGAGCGCCAATGTCTCAAGTACGTAGCTTTGCTACTTAGCACCGCGAGAGAGCGATTCCTCTCTCTTGGGCTGAACGGGCTATTAGCACCGAGAGCAACTGTGACTCGAGCATTTTAGAGCGAGACAGAAACTTTAATTTACTATTATTATTATTATTATTATTATTATTATTATTATTATTATTATTATTATTATTATTATTATTATTATTATTATTATTATTATTATTATTATTATTATTATTATTATTATTATTATTATTATTATTATTATTATTATTATTATTATTATTATTATTATTATTATTATTATTATTATTATTATTATTATTATTATTATTATTATTATTATTATTATTATTATTATTATTATTATTATTATTATTATTATTATTATTATTATTATTATTATTATTATTATTATTATTATTATTATTATTATTATTATTATTGTTGTTGTTGTTGCAGTGTAAAAGGTGCGTTTGCCTTTTTGCTTGTCTATCACTTGTATGAGTTATACTTCATCGAGTTGTTAACGCGATTTCCGCGATTAAAATACATCCGCTAGCAATTACGACGAATCATTTCCTGCCCCCGCGGAGAGTATAACTTTCATTCGTAAGATCGCTCTCGCTGATTCAAAAAACAAGCATACAAACGAGAAAAAAAATAGTGTATTTATCGATCGATCGATGTTATATTCTCTTTGAGATTTTGGGAACTTCGTTGTCATACGCGAAGCGAATGCTCGATATGATATGCGCGCGCGCGAGTTATTGGCTGCGTGTTCGCGCGAGCGAAATTCTCATCGTGAAACGGCATTCACGTGGAGCACGATGACCGGCTCACCTTGACGGGGTCCTTCCACTCCGAGAGGGACTATGGAATGCAACGTGTGCCGCTGCCTCTCGCGCACTCGCCGCGTTGCACACCGTATGCGGGGGGGAGTAAGAAGAAAAAGGGGGGCAAGTACGAAAAAAAAAAAAAAGGGTTTACCAAAGAAGAGTCTTGGGTGCAAGGATATTAGGATACTAGAGCCGAGAGAACGCAAAAGGGGGAAAAAAAGGGGGGATACGCGATGACGAGAAGTGAGGGAATGAAACGAGAGGAAGCCAAAAAAGAAGAAATAAAGAAACAAAGAAAACGTTAACGAAGGATGAAAACTACGGAGCAGATGAAATTGGGTTAATAGCCAGCAGCGAGTTCGCAATCTCAAATCAAGAGTTCGATCGAGTTGTGTTTGTGTGTGTGTGTGTGTGTCTATATCGATATAACTCGAGTCCATAGCTAATTAACATTCGACATTTGATGCAGAATATGAAAGTCTTGGATGAATTCGATCTAGGAAAATATATTTATCGAAACATTTACGAAAAAAGCTAACTTTTTTTTTTTTTTTAATTGACGATCTTCCGTAAGTCTTGCTCGTAAAATGTAAACGCGAGTGCTGATATAAATTTATCCAATTTTGCAAAATTTCCTCGAGAATCGTTGGGGGTTTTGGAATGGAAAGGTTGCAATTAAAGATTGAGCGTGTGAAGTTTCGCAAATTCGTTAATCAAGTCTGTATGTACTCGAAAATATTCGAATTCTTTTTGTTTTTTTTTTTTTTTTTTTCGTGTTCATTCTTTTCATCGAATCAAAGTTTTAAACGCGACTGTAGGTCTTAACGAGAAGGGGAACACGAGAGAATGTTTCGTCTGGACGAGATTCGTGATAAACGCGGACCGCGGTCTCGGGCGACGCATTGTTATGTCAACGTGTATGCGATATCTCAATTATACCTCTCCCGCGATTTCTCCTCTCCGCCTTGTTACTCTCTCACACACACACTCTCTCTCTCTCTCTCTCTCTCTCTCTCTCTCATTTGGTTCTCTGTTAACGACAACGACGAAGTTAAAATTTAGCTGCGGGTTTGCATTCGTATTATAATTGCTCACGCACAGCACTGCGAAATGAACGTCATCGATGCACTCGCAGCGCGCATTTTCCCTCACCCAGCGCAGTGGGCGCGAGCTATCTCACAGTCTCGTCGAAACGTTATCAGAGAGCCCCCTTCTTTTCTGCTTTCGTCTTCCCTGCTTTCGTCTCGTGCATTTTCATGCAATGAGACTTCGGGAATGATAGCCAACACACAGCTGTGTTGATTGACCGTTTGGACACGAGACATCGATGATTGGGGAATGATTTTCAGTCCTGCCGAGGGCCAGAATAATAATGCAATCGAGGAAATCTCGGGGAAACGAAATCTCGCCAGATATGACACACAGGACGTCGACGAGAATTGCATCAAACATATAACGTGAAAAATAATGTTACGACGAATAGCAAAGTGTAAAAATTGCTGAGATTTAGAGGTTGTAAATCGTTTGTATATATCAGGCCATTTAATTACGAAGTAAAAAATGCTGAAAATAATATTACTCGATCGATAAGTATACGAATTATTCACTTTTAATCACGATATGATTGATTCTCGAAACATCATTTTTGTGTCTAGCCTTTTTTTTTTTGTGATATTTTAATCGTCGTATTTGGAAGATTTGATTGGGCAAGTTTCGCGATTCATGAAATAACAATTGCTCGTAAATCGATCGAATATATCCCGACATACGCAGTATACGTTCGATGCACGATGTTTCTTCGTCGTTAATCATTATATATCCCTACCTCGACAATTTCAATCTGAGCGGAACTTTTGATAATTGGCTATAAGGACCGTTCGAGATTTCCATCAGACTGGATGACTCGACGTGTAAATTGACCAACAGGTTGTTTCGAGGGTACATAACACATCTGTGTGTATATATATATATATATATTTATTAATTCGTCGAGAGCTTAACCCGCTATAACCATTCTAGGATCGAAGTACACGAGTAGTTGGCTGCAAAACGATGAATACGACATATGCATTCATATAAATATGTACGTGTATATATATATATATATATGCAGACAAGAATTATACATTATAACGCAAATGCCGGAGATTTATCTCGCAGGAATGGCGAGCGGCGCCATACCGCATAAGGCAAAGTCTGCGCTATACTATCCGTACGAACCGTTTTCCAAACGGCAACCACACGAGCACACACACACACATACACACTTGGGCTCTTGTGGACTCGGAGAATATGGCAAGAGCGAGATTATCGTTACCATAATCCGAGAGAGAACCAATGAAAACCAAATGACAGGTCCGTAAAATCCATTAAAGCGCAAACGACAGTCGAGCATATGCTCTTTTTCTGGGACAAAACAAATTTGCAAAACGCTGTTATACGAGCGCAGTCTTGAACATGTTGGAAAATTCAGAGTTCGAGTTCGAAATTCAGAGTAGACGAGGCAAATGCGACGGGTGACAGGTGCGTGGAAATAATCGAATGAGCGAGAGGGACGAGAAAAATTGGGGCAAAAAAAAAAAGCAGAAAATCGTTGAGCGAACAATCTAGCGAAGTGCGGTGGGTCTTGTCGTTTATACAAAAGATTATCAACCACCACGAGAGAGAGAGAGAGAGAGAGAGAGAGAGAGAGAGAGAGAGAGAGAGAGAGAGAGAGAGAGAGAGAGAGAGAGAGAGAGAGAGAGAGAGAGAGAGAGAGAGAGAGAGAGAGAGAGAGAGAGGACTAGAGAACAGAGAGGCTGGAATGATTCCAAGGATCGCGGTCGAATGCCCGATGATCGTTGTTGCTTTACACGCAGCTAAGTTTATTTATGTAAGAGTGAAACGCCATTCCCGGATTCGTGTATGCTGCTGTTTGTAAATATATTGCACGAGCAGAGATTACGAAAGTCCTCGATGCCAACAAACCCATCAATTTCTTTGCGTGATATGACGACGACGACGACGATATGACGCTGGGACCAGTGCACGTAACGCATAGTGACCTGCTGACTCATGGTCGTGTCGTATACATAAACACATACGTGTATAGTACGTACAGTAAAAAAGAAGTTTCTTACAGTCTATCCAAATATCAAATTCGTGATTTAAAAAAAAAAATGATCAAGACACCTGATAATGGGGAAGAATGATTTGTAAAACACTTTACACATTATATACAGAGCTTGGCAAAATATCTGAAAGTACTTCAAGTACAAAGTACTGTAAGTGCTTGAAGTATCAAGTACTTCACGTTACCAATACTTGAAGTGCCAAGTACGTCAAGTACTAAGTACTTGAAGTACTAAGTACTTGAAGTACTAAATATTTGTAGTACTAAATATTTGAAGTGCTAAATATTTGAAGTACTTGAGGTACCTACACTGAAAAAAAAGTTTCCCGATTCGAGCCATAATTATTATTGCTTCAGCCATATTATATGGGAAAATACGCTACTGCCATACCATCTAGGTAATAAAGCCATACAAATATGACTGACACAATATCGTTGGCGTAAGCATACCACTATGTCATGACAGACATATACCCAATAGCTCCGCGAATCTGACAAGTATCTCTATTTCAGCAATACCATAGTATGGTTGAGTTCACCATCACGAGTTATGCGTATGCCAACCATACTAGTATAGCTGTCTTATAAACGCTAGCATACGAGGTAGACGAACACCAGCCATACTAGTATAGCCGAAGCAAGCATATACAATGTTGTTTCGTGGATAGCAGTTTTGTCAGTGTAGGCAGAATTATTTGTATACCAACAATACTAGTAGAGCTGTTTTATAAACGCTAGCATACGAGGTAGACGTACCAGCCATACTACCAAAAGAATATGGCTGAATTATAAATTCATTTTATATAGATAAATTACAGGATATTGTACCTACCTATACTCGTATAGGTAGGTATATATAGTAGGGGATATTCGGGTCACAGTAAAAATTCAGCCAATATGTTTCATAATCATGAATATTTATTTTAATCATCTGTTATCGATAATGATATTCATACATAAATATTTTGCAAAAGAGACTTGATTTTTAGAGCTAATGAAACACACCTGGAAGTTTGAGAGAATCCATGGCCCGGAGACATATGATACTCTCCTTGCAGGAAAATGACAGTTGACCTAACCTACAAAAATTCGCTTGTTATACGATTGGCGTTTATATAACAGGAAAAATAGTCCTTTTTTACATATTCCGTAGATAAGTGAGAACAGACTTACCTTCAAATGTTGGTATAAGCTCATCAAGATTCCGTTCGTTCAGTTTCTTCTTCACAAACTCGTTCATTATCAAATTTTGCGTAGCGAGGTCTCGTTTTCGCGCGAGGCAGAGGCATAGACACCACGCGTTAACAGATTACTGTAGGTATTCCAAAAACGTAGTATAGTTGCGCGTGCCATATTAGTATAGCTATGTGTCACAACGTTATTCTCGCAGCCATACTATATGGTTGAAATAGCTAGGCATGTAAAAATGAGCTACTACAGCTGTTTGAACAATACAGTGTAGTTTCGCGAGCTATGTTAGTATGGCTGATTTACAAAAACGATAAATTTCCAGCTATTTATAATGACTAAGCTAGCCAGACGATTGAGTGTCGTCCACAAAGGCGCAGTATAGGCGCCGTAGACAAAACTGCTTTGCCTTCACCAGCGATATTATTGTTGAATTAGAAATACTTCACTAGTCATATTTGTATGAACTTTACGGCAATCGGGATTTTCTAAAAGGGCTACTGCATTTTCTGTGTGGGCAATATTTTTTCACCAGTATACCTATAACTGGCCAACAATAACAGTATTATTGTAAATCCCGAACCATTTTTTTCAGTGTAGCGCTTGAGGTATAAAGTACGTCAAGTATTAAGTATGAAATACTTCTCAAGTTTTCAGGTATACATCTCGTAAGTTCCAGTACTTATATTTGATTTTTTACGTACTCTTTAAACTCATTTGATTTTGATTCGAGTACTTTTTGTATCAAAACATATTTTCACATTGTGCAATTCACTCGGGTTAGGCAGATTGGAACAGAAATATTTGAACGAAGAATTAGAAATAATTTAAAAAAAAATAGCATTGACGATTGTAATTAAGATTCGTTTAGCTTCAGGTTGGAAAAAGAAAAAATAAATAATATAATACACGGATTGTTGAAAACGGAGCCATGCATTGACAATGACACCGTATATAACTATACCGTAGCTTGAGCCTTTGAACGATCATTCCTTACAATCTTAACCAAAAGATGGCGCAGAACGTTCCTCAATTATATATTCAAAGGCGTTATACATGCAACCATTAGCAAGACGTATTCAAAAGTACTCCATACTTGGTATTTGAAAAAGTACTTGAAGTACAGGTAAGTACTTGAAAAATTAAGTACAAATACTTAAAGTACAGGTCGAATACTTGGAAATTTGAGTACAATATTTGAAATACTTTTTAAGTACTTTGTAGTTCAAGTACTGTACTTCAAGTACATCGCAAGTACCGGGTACTTGAAGTAATGCCCAGCTCTGATTATATATATACATATATGTATAATGCATCACAAGTACACGTTGAGTAAAGAGAAAGGCAAATAGTTTTTTCTTCTGCATGCCTCGCGAGTCATTACATGTTGATGTTTTGCGCGAACGTATGACATATATAACCGCTGCATGCTCGCATGTGCGACCGTATTACCGAGAGATTCTCCTGGAGATGCTGAATATATACATGCACGTAAATATGTACATATATATATATATATTGTAACGAAATGACAACGCGGATATTTGTTTTCGGGGCGGATTTATTAATTACAATATGATCCCTGATCGCTTATCACAGTACGGCCGCACATCATGACGTTTATCCCGAGACTCCTAAACAACTGAAGGTTCGATCGTCAGTTCGTCAGTTCTGTCAATGACGAGCTCGCTTGTCGTTTCTTCTATCCTGTGTATTTTATTAGGCTACTCTCCATGTTCATAACACTATCCTCCCCTACGAAAAAGTTGTCGTCCCGACAACTTCACTATCTATTTAAGAATTCTCTCCTCCTGGGAGTTGCCGCCCCTACAACTGCCTAAATGTCCCTATGATGTGTCATGGTCCATCGTTCTAAACTCGATCTGAAATACGTAGCCTACACTGTCCTGACATTTGTCCATGTCCTCAGGGAAAACCATGACAAAAAAAACCTGAGGTAGGACAGTGTTCACAAGCTAAATAATTATATGCTATATCCAAATGATCACTGTTCTAACCGTCCTTTACTTGATCTGTCAATATCCCGAGTTAAAATAAACACATTCCTTCAATAATTTTCATCTTCAAATTTCTTCTTTCCTTCCTTTCTCTCATGTAAATCTCTTCTTATGCCAACCATCACCAAAATATGACAGGAATGGTCCGAACTCGGGATCAAAGAAAATCTGTAATAGATGAAATAAAAGCGTAGACTTCTGTACGCACCAATATTTTTCCTCCATTTCATTTTTTTTATTCTGTCTATTTCTATTATCTACCTATGATTTAATTATTTTCAATTGCATTTAATCTACGTATTGTCTAAATTCAATGTTTTTCTTTACGAAATTCTTTAAAAATTGTTTAAGGTGGCTTTCCTAGCGTCTATATAACTCCATGTAAATAACTTCAATTTTACTATATTGATGTATTTATTTTATTTACTTTTTGAAACTTTATTTTCTTTGTAAATCTTGACAAGGACCTCAAAAAAATCAGCCATACTATCCGAGAATATTTTCGGACCTGGATTTCCCCATCAAAAACTCTTTTCTCTTTCTGCAAGCCATCCGGGAATGAAATAAAAAAAAAATATAACCTATCTATCAATTCTGACCCCAGCAATTGATCACAGTCTTTTTCAAGACAAAAATTAAATGGCGACTCCTCGGCACTAAGCCCGTCAGGCAGCCCCTACTCCCTATTTCCCGGTGCCCAGAACAAATATTTCATGGCCCAAGCCAACGTGCCTTATCAATCACTGAAAATCCAGTCCTAGATAACCCGAAAGAGCATAACCTCTTCCTCCGAAGTCCGTTGATTAGATTTCACCTATGAATTCTTATTCGTAGAAGGGCGTCATCGAGACGTCAATTTATTCTTTTTCAAATTGTATAACCGCTCAATTGTAAATGCTACTGGGAGTGCCGTTAAGACCTCAATTTTGTTCATAAATAACTGTTATTCATTCGCAAGATTTCTTATCTATCAACAGGTCATCAAGACCTTACTTTTGGTAAACTTTGATTTGTATAATTTTCTTCATAAATATCAATCTTAGTAAATTGTGAATTAACGACCTAAGGACAAAATACATAGCTTTAATGTCGTAACATCCTTTGTTCTGTCATATAGGAATCCGTGGATTCGTCAAATTCCAAATTTTCTTTCAGCTAATCCTTATTATTCTTCTATTACATCGTCCTATGGTGTCCTTATTGCCGTTTATAGAGTGCCGTCGAGGCCTCAATTTTTGTATTCTTCGTATTTTCACGATCCTTTTTCACGAATGTGCCATGGAGATCACAATTTCTTTTTTTTTTTTTATCTTCCGAAACAAATTACTTTTTTTTTTTAATTTTTTTTATTACAATTGAGTTATCGAAACCCGGATTTTATTTTTATTTTTATTCCATTTTTTTAAATTAATTTATTCGATCGCGAACGTCATTTCGATATTTATTTATTGATCATTTTAAATTTAATTTTATTGGTTTCGCGTATTCTAAATCCCACTTCTGACACCAATGTAACGAAATGACAACGCGGATATTTGTTTTCGGGGCGGATTTATTAATTACAATATGATCCCTGATCGCTTATCACAGTACGGCCGCACATCATGACGTTTATCCCGAGACTCCTAAACAACTGAAGGTTCGATCGTCAGTTCGTCAGTTCTGTCAATGACGAGCTCGCTTGTCGTTTCTTCTATCCTGTGTATTTTATTAGGCTACTCTCCATGTTCATAACAATATATATATATACATATGTAAAGTCTGACCGAGAACGGGATCCTAAAGATTTCTGCCTGCCAATCAAGCAAACGCGATATATATACTTTTATATATCCTATAGATATAGATACTTTTAGAAAATCAAGAGAAACGGGCGAAACAATTTATCGGGGGACCGAGAGATGCTGAAAAGATCGAGATAAGAGAATTCTTCGTGTTTTTCTTTCCCTGTCTGTTTATTTATTTTTTTCTTTTTTCTCTTTTTCTCGTGCAGGCCAATGTGATGAAAAACGTATCGTAAGATGAAAATTCTAATTGCGAAAAGAATAAAGTAACCGTCTACTCGTACCCATGGTTGTAAGAACGGTATTTACGATATGACGACACTCGATTGGAGAGGTTCGATAGGATATGCAGTATAATGTATACGTGAGAAATAACTCAGGATCTTCGGAGTGAAACGTATGCAACTTTTCAGCGCACATAGAAACAATAAATAATATTATAATTATGTACAGTGAAATTTCACACATCTGACAGACAATCGTGCGGGGAGAGAGATCGTTAGAGAATTGTCATTCGCTGGGACGAGAGAGAAGGGGAAGAGGTCTGATCGTTAATTGGTACACTTTATGTGTCTCTTTGCATTATGTGCAGTATAGTACCTAAGCCTGTATATAAAGATTTTACCAAAATCGGAGAAATCGAAGAAAGTATAGAAGGAAAGGGGAAAAAAAAATTTATTTACAAAATTACTTCGCTGCTCATAAATAAATGATACATATAATTTCTCATTAAGGGCTCTGCGCTAAATCTATCAATCGTTTTCTCAAGATCTGCTTATTTCGATTTCCCTCGAGGAGACTTCACCGCACATTATATACCGATATTCACTTGAAAAAAAAAAAATTATTCCAAAATACCGTATAAATGTTAAAGCTGCGTTTAATTTATACGGCAAGTTCAGTGAATAATTATGACATATCAATTAAAATTCGGTAAATGTCAAAGACCCTATTCGTTTTATCTCGAATGCACGCTTTGCAAAAGACGTTTGTCAGGCAAATATATATATATGGCTCGATGGGTGCTCACATTTGGATAAATGTCGAAACTAACAAGTTTGCCTGATCGACAACGCGTTATATAAATTAAAGATAACCGAGGATGATATACTCGACGAGTGTAACTGATTCATTGAATTAATTGTAAAACGAGAGAAATACGCCAAGACGTGTTTACACCTCGACTGGTCTGCCATGAAAAATTATAATGGATCGAGGCACATATGAGATTTAAATCGGTATAGACATTTGTAAAGAGTCTATCTTTGCGTCTATATGTTTTATAGCACAACAGCATACAGTGCATATAATAATAATAATAATAATAATAATAATAATAATAAATATGCCAGGAAAGATAGACGCTGATGCAGTGAGGTAGATATTGAAGTAGATCCAATGCGATTATACAGGGACAGGATTCATCGGTGCATAATGCCAAGTGCATTAACATAAGTGACTATATGTTGTGACGTACGCATACAAGCGCATATAGGTGAATCTTTCCGTACACACAGCGTGTGTAAACAAAGTTTTGCCTTTTTTTTTTTTTTAAATTGCAAAATTATTCAGACCTCGCGATGACCGATCAGCTTCTAGAATACTCGCGTGATTACGTCTTGATGCGCGGCGCCGGGATTTATCATTAAACGAAATAAAGAAAAGTATACGAGAGAAGAGAGATTCTCACTCATATCTTTTGCGTCTCTATTTTTTTTTCTCATTCTTCTTTTTCTCGCCGAATTTTTCTTTCTTTTTGTTTTAGCTCTCTTTCTATACGTAGCACGAATGTTGCCTGCTCTGCTCAATCAAATGGGTTTATCCCGCGAAAAGATTTCTGATTATCATAGCGCGACACACGAATCCCCGGAACTTTCTCGGGTCTTATATACTAACTCATCCTTATATTCAGCGAGAGGAGCATCGTTCATCCCTTATGTTGGATGTTTAACGATCGCTTCGAGTCAAAAGATCGCGTGCGGATCGCGTTTGATATGTCAATATAGACGACAGGGCCTTTTAGTGGTTGGGATATTCGATATGCATAGCGTTTTACTTTGGGGAGGAGGGGAAAGCTTGCGCATACAACGCATTTTCCTTCTTCAATCTTTTGCTCGCTTATTTTTCTTTTTTCTTTCTATTTAGCATCAATCATATCCACCTCTCTCCATCCTAGTGCATTCGCTATTCATTCTTGAATTAGTCTGTATATTCAGGTACATTTGATACTATTTTTAAAATGTTTTAATTGAAAAAAAAAAAAATAATAATTATCTTCGGAAGAGTCTTGAAAGCCAAAGTGTTCTAGCAGTTAAAAACTAACAGTTAAACAGTTAAAAAACTAACAGTTCTAACAGTTAAAAAATTTAAATGAAGTTAAAAAATTGGAAGAAATAAAAAATTGGTGCAGAATTTTTTGTCTCATCGTCCTACGATCCACCGAACAGGAAAAGAAGAATTACGAGTCACACGGAATTGATCACGATAAATCCCTCGAGTCTCTGTGAGCTTATGTAGGGGTCGTATTCATCATTTCGTTGCTTCGATGTGTTCAGCATCGAAGAAACAAAAATACAAATATATTAATCGTGGATCTTTGACTTTTCTTTTTGTTCATCTTTTGATGTTTTTCCACGATCAGAAACGAGTGTATTAATTCCGAGTGAAATCTGTATACGATAACTTTTGTATCCCGCATCGTGCAGTCCGAATCGCGCGCGATCTAAGATTCCTCAGTGTGAATGAACAATACAGTCGGACCTCGGGCACTGCGACTGAGCTCAAGCACAGGAGCCTCGGGCACTGACCGAAAGACCTAATCTTCTTACTTAACCAATGAGAATAAAGCACCAGGCCCGTATCATTACATCGGTATACCCTTCACTCGTTGGAATTATAAATTTTTTTGTTCATGGGGAGGTTCTATATTGTAGAGTAACAGCTGTCGCAGTGCCCGGGGTTAGTCAGTGCCAGAGGTTCGATTTAAACTTATACTCCCGTTAAACCTTTCAACCTTTTCTACCGCCCTGTGCGTTTCTCGAGCCATATGGCATCCTATAACTTGTCAAGCTTTTCGACAACTCGATATCTCGCGACTCTCTGCATGTACCACCTCTGTAAACCCTTCTCTTGAGGGTGTCACGTAATTCCTCGGTGCAGAAATTATGATCCACGATCAGTGAAAAAAAAAAAAAATCGTTATTGATCTGGTTTCCATGTGTTTATATCGCGAGTAATGACTCGATCGCGATTCATTAGTCAATTTAATTAAAAATCAATTGTAAATCAATTCGATGAACACGAGGATCAATCAGTTTGATTAATCGTCTATTGGCTGGTTGATGAATAATGACAATTTCTCGATTTACATCCTAATACGAGGGACCACCGGAAATTCGTAATATTTCAGCAAGAGTGAAAGATCGTCTGGGAGCATAAAATTTATGCGGTAATCATTGAATATCGAGTATAAAGTTTCAATGTTGCATACTTCTGAGCTCTCGTTAAATAAATTTTACGCGCGATATATATTTCAGCAGATTTTTTGATTTACGATCGAACGCGTTTCAACCTTTTTACGAGTCCGAGAATCCTCGCCTGCGCCCAACGTGTGTGCTATCTCACGTGCGACTGTATGCGGGGCTCGTATAAAAGCTAATAGAAACTCTGCGAACGACACCTCGAGAAGTGAAAAACCCGCAAAGTCACTTTTCCCAACTGCATCCTAGACCGTAAAAATCTATCTTTGGATGTATACGATTTACCTATCTCTCTCTCTCTCTCTCTCTCTTTTTCTCTCTAGCTGAGAATCTCTGGGATGAAACTTTGAGATGAAACGTCGAGAGAAGACACATCCGAATGATTTTGCGAATCACGAGATATCTGAGTGAATCTACGAATACTTTTATGTACGAAAAAGCTTTTCTTTTTTTTTTCCGTGCTATTGTTAAATTTTCTCGGGTACCAGTGCTGGGAGACAAAGATAGGAGCAGTCCGAAACTTTCGCAAATCTAATAATGATGATGATGATGATGATGATGATCGTGTGTCAGAGGGCATTTGGAGCTGCGAATGGAGAAGCCCGAAAGCGTCATTAAGGAACTTTCTCCCGAGGTCAACGAGCACACTAAGGAGAATATTCCGTGTTTGGGACTAATATATATAACACGCTCATCTCTCACCTCTCGCTCAATATGCCTATACGCGATTTATATTTGTGTGCCGAATATAATTACCTACGATATAATGAGGACGAAAAATTTGTCGCACGAAAAAAGAGCGCGTGTGTTTTTGAGATACTGCGGGGGGTCATTCGCACCCAGGATCGATGACAAATGATCGTCGGAACGATGCATGAAGATTAACGCAACGATGTCCCGAAATTTTGCCTTATACTTTTCCAACCAAGTTCAAATTCTTTTTTTTCTTTCTTTTTTCATGCAAACAAGCCGCGATCTTTGTACGTTTTTTTTTTTTCTTCTCTTTTTCTTTGTGCCAAAGCTCGATTGTCGAGGAAAAGGCGTCAACTTATCTTGAGAGGAAAACCTTGAAATTGTATCGCGTTCTTTCGGTCATCAAACAAGAATAACGTCAACCGCATTGCACTTGAGGATATTTCGTGTGGTAATGCTCGAAGAGGAAGAGCAGGGTGTGTGACGTTTCGTGAACGTGAAAAAAAAAAGGACACAGCCGCATACACGCGAGAGAGGCGAGAGAAAAGCCACGAGACACGCGAGGGAAAACCGCAATCGAACGCGTATTCTTCGGGTTCGTTTTATTATTACATACATCTATGCATATATATATATATATATTTCTTCTTTACTGCTTGACGCTGAGAAGCTTAAGTCAAGTGAGAACACGACCGATGCAAAGTCGTAAAAACACTTGAGGGTCATTCCGTCTTCGCACCGAAACTTTCCATGTACATACAAATTTTCCGATTACAAAAAAATCGATTTTCACGTCAACTATTACACACACACACTTTAAATCGTCCGAATGGCTTCTTGTAACTTTGAAAAAAAAAAAAAAAACGTTTCGACACACTTTTCAATTGAAATTCATTTGAAATAAAATCCCAAAATTTACGACTGCGTCCGCGTGGAGGAAAAAAAAATATATTCAAGTACCGATTTTGTTATAGAATTGAAAAAAAAACGCACGCACACACGCGCACATAATGCTTGAATAAGAAATAATGATAAAAGGAAAAAAAGAACAGTAGATAAAAATGAAATATGGGAATAAATAAATTCCATCACCGAGGGCCCCGTCCTCGGAGAATGAATGGGACGATGCAGCTTGGAACTGCAGTGTGAAACCACAGCGCGACTTCGCGAAGAGCGAACACGTATATGTTACGTGTGTTAGAAATTCATGCGTGTTTATTTAACTCGATATATACGTGACAAGTGATAAACAAGCTGCGAAGCACACAGAAAAAAAAAAGATCTATAGTTAAATGTACTATATTTATATATTCAATTTCTCTTTCTTTTAAATAACTAAAATTTTATTAAATCCAAGCAAATATTTACTTGATTCAAATATTGTATACGATATTTGTCTCGAATTAATTAATTCATTTGAATTAATATTAATTTAAAAGAGTAAAGTAATAAAAAATTTATTTTCTCCCACTACATTTTTCATTCGCTTTCATTTTAAAAAAAATGTAGTTCAATGAACTATATTCACGTATCCATTTTATTTTTTGTGCATTTTTTCTCAATTCTCTTGGATCATTTACGTAATTTATTTGCATCTCGTTCGATATATATTTTTTTTTTCGATATTTTTTGAGAATTTTCGATCCACCATATTGAATCCGCTATATTGAATTTTGTAATTTCAACGTCAAATTCATGTTCAATTGCCCGAAAAACTCTCCCTCAATACTGAGTAAGATCGAAATCCGACAAGTTATGTCATTCTGAGAATTTTCGATCCACCATAATGGATCCGCCATACAGAGTTTTGTAATTTTGACCTCAAATTCGTGTTCACCGACCAAAAAAAAAAAAACCCCTGAATATATAGTTGGAGTGAATCTGACAAAGTTATGGCATTTTTAGAATTTTGGATCGACCATATTGGATTCGCGTCACATTCAATTTTGTAATTTCTTTCAAAACCGACATCGTTATACGAAATAAAAGGCCGAAGACGGGACAACCATCATCCTTTGAGTATAGCTCCCAGCATACAACAATTTCGTAAACGGTGAAAACTTACGAGAGAATTCGAGAGAGAGAGAGAGGCAAAAAAAAAGTTGAATAAAATGAATTGGAAAAGTTTGATCCACATTCGTTCGCCGCGTGTATTTCAATTTACGCGAAAAGCTCTCGAGTATTTTCCTCGTGGCTTTTTCCTTTATATTTGCATACACAGAGAGGGGGAAATTTGTGTATATATTTTTTTTTATTATTTACAATCGATTTCTCGATGTTTCGTTCCAAGATTTTTTGTTTGTTTTCCGTTACGTGTCTGGGGAGGACTGCGCAAGGGAAAAGTTTTTTTTTTTTTTTCTTCACTTTAAAATTGTTCGTACCGTTGGAAAATTCACGCACGATTGCTCGGCTCGGAGAAACGCGTAACCAGGGACCGAGGGGGGAAAAAAGAGAACTCTGCACGCAAATGGAAATTCTCGGGGGGGCGAGATAATACGCTCGGAATTTTACGACCAAAACGAGAGGAATATAGCACATGGTGTACCAGCGAGAAAGAGAAAGAGAGAGAAAGAGCTTCTGAGCAGATAATCCGAAAATGAAAAAATACAAAAAATAAAAAAAAAAACAACAACAAAGTAGAGATACAACGAGTATGGAAATTTATCATCCGAACGTTTCAAGAATTGAAAAAACTTCATTTTTACATTTAAAGTGCATTGAGAGAAGTTTTTTTTTTTTTTTTCTTTTCGTTTTTACAGAAAGCTTTAGCCCTTGTTGAACGGGAAAAAAACTTTTTTTTTTTCGTTAGCATCAAAGATCTTATCGAAGAAGAGAGCAGGGATTACTGGTGTGTGTGTGGTCCCTGCAATGGGCAGATTATAGCTGTGAGTTGAAAAATTCTCGTTTTATCGTGCTTCGATAATGCGGACTTGAAATCACAGAGAAGCTTTTCCCCACAAAACGTCAAGCTTTATACCTGCAGCCGAAGAAAAATATCCTCAAAGAAATTGAGGAATCCACGGAGGATGGAAAATTCTCAATATTTTTTTCTTGCCACGATTAAGATTTTTTTTTTTTTTTTGGTTCGTAAAGTTACAACTTTGAGAATAGTTTGCTATTCGCCGGCAAATTCATAGATTTAATTTGAGAATATAATTTTTTTTATTCAGATATAATTTGGGGGATGTCGATGAGCTTTTTTTTTCTCTCATTAAAATGTGTGTGCATGTATTATATATTATATTTCTCGATGAATTATGAATTCTGACGTTTTTACAAGTTCAATGTTCGATGCCCGAGAACGAGGATTTCTCCTCGAGTGAGCTGATGACGCGAGTATCGGAGAGCTCAAGAGGGGATGAAACAGGGGATGAGAGAGTTCTGGTCGCGAAAGAGCATCTGCGAGCACCGGAGAAACATTAGCGAGACGATTTTGGAAGAAGAAAAAGTAGAAGCAAGAACAAAAGAAAGCAAAATGAGGTATTTCGAGAGGAGAAGAATATAACTGAGCGAAAAATGAAAGAATAATTAACCCAAGGGTGGCACTGAGAGTCATACACGAGGCGCCCTGTTAATCGCGAGAGTAAACGTACGTTGACGATCTTGTGTGTATGATGCCAACGTATACCCGCGGTCGAGGCCAAATATATTAATAGTTATACCATTAAATTTGCATTTATATTGTATTTCGAAATTTATGAAGGCAACTTTGCTCTCTCTCTCTTTCTCTGTCCCTCGCTCGTCTCGCAAATACTCTCTCGATGATCTCTGTCACTGCAATTATTTTTCGTCTTTTTTTTTTTTTTGTTAATTCATATTCTTTTAAAATAAATTAACTGTGACCCTCGATGCCCTGAACGAGAGTCCAATACACTGCATAGATATGCAGACATCTGGCGTTTGTTGTTTGAGATTTTTTTTTAAATATTTCTTTTCGCATCGAAGGTGAGAAAATATTTACCCCAAATACAGATAAACTATTTCGCCATTAAAACCCTTGAAGTAAGAAAAGAATATTTTGGGGAAAAACAAAACGAGATTCGAGCAATTATATTTTGCGTGTAAAATCTCATTAGTCGAGATACAGAGGACAATTTCCGACTGATAGGAATTCAATTTAATTCAGTCGATACACGCCCGTGTATTTTTTGGCATTACTGGCTCATTAGTCTGTCGGGTAATTAAATTTTGCGTCGCCCAAGAAGCTTGAATTGCGAGCGAAGGACATCCGGTTGTAGATAGAGGGGGCGTCGATGTCCAAATGGACTTCCGGTCTCGTATATAGCGAGCAAAGAACACGCCAAAAGCCCGCGGGCCGTGTCGTTTTGGGGACGACAATTCCGGCAGTTAATTGAACAATCAGAGCAGAGAGAGAGAGAGAGAAATAAATTTCACGACGAAATTGAAAAAAAAAAAAAGTTTAAAAAATCCATCATTTCGATAAAACCGTTGATATATTTATCACTCGTACACGAAATAAAAATCTTTCGCGAAATTTTCAATTTCATTAGATTGAACAAAATAAATCCTCAATCCAAAGCGAATGACTCGTCATCTCGATGATAAAGGGAGAAAATAGAAATGAAAACCTGCTTTAAAATTGTGAAGGAATACAGGCGCGAAGAATCTCCACCTTACAAATTCCGAGGGGTATGCTGGAAGAATGAGCGCATCGAGATGCTAATAAAATGTCCAATTGGAATGACGAAAATGACTGAAAAGTGCATCATCGTTACAAGAATCGTTGCGCGAGATAATTATGGGGGAAAAAAAAAAATATATACGTTTTTTACAGAGTCGATATGAAGAAAGTCAAAGAGGCGAACAACGAACGTGCATCGCGATGCAATTTACACGGGTATATCGCGAGAATTATGAAAATGTTAGGAGAGAGAGAGAGAGAGAGAGAGAGAGAGGAGAGAGAGAGAGAGAGAGAGAGAGAGAGAGAGAGAGAGAGAGAGAGAGATGAGAGAGAGAGAGAGAGAGAGAGAGAGAGAGAGAGAGAGGAGAGAGAGAGAGAGAGAGAGAGAGAACGATAAGAGCTCGACAGAAACCACCGGAGACTCGCGGAGATGGCGTAATAATTGCATTAATAATTGGGCAGAGTATCCTGCGACGAGGACCATAATTAACGTCGCGACTAATTCTAATTGTCCTTACATATACGCTAGCTCAAGCCTCCTGCAGGCCGCGAAGCATACATTATATGTGTTATATGCACACTCGGGAGTTTCTCGTCTTAATTATGATCGACGAGCTGCATTAGGATCCTCTCGTCGCGTTGCAGCCCTGTCGAGTGTCATACGTGTGTGCCGATTTTTCATTTAAAAAAATTATTGTATACTTGAGAATATCGACTCCGATAAACCGGTAATTAAAAAAAAAAAAATTAAAAATTTTTAAAATTATTTCATCGATGAAACAAAAATAAAGATAAATTTAAAAAATTGAGTTTCATGATCATAAAATAAAGCAATAATATAATTGCTTCGTCATGGAGAAAACTTTGTTTTCATGACAAGTTTAAAACTTGAGCAATCAAGCTGAAGCTTGGTACACAGATAGACCACGTTATCCACCTTTATATTTGCTGCAATTTTCGTTCAAATCGCTTCAGAATTTTCAATTTTGTGGATTATCAAATTTCCCCAAAAAATGCGAGCCTTAACTTTCACAACTTTGCAGCTATCGAGCTAATTTTTTTTTTTCACACTTACAGGACTCAGTCCCGCAAGGATGGTTGGCATTGAATTTGGCAAGAATCGCTTGAGGAGTTTGGATTTCAAAAAAGTATGGAAATTTTCGAAAAATATCTTCGATCGCTCTGAATTCCGCAAATTTTTGGGCTATCGAGCCAAAAGTTTGCGCACCGATGGGTAATGGGACAAGGATCCGTGGTAACGAGGCTGACAAAAAATCGCTCAATGGGTTCAAATTAAAAAAAAAAAATCTCCGATTCCTCAAATTTCCACAAATTTTTGGCTAATGAGCTTTGTGTTTTTTTTTTTATTTTTACACAAATAGACTTTTAGACGCAATCACGGTTGACATGGAATTCGGCAAGAATCGATCGAGGGATTCAGAGTGTAGGAAATTATGAAATTTCAAAAAAAAAATTACCGTTGCTCTTGCGAATGTCATTGAAAAATTGGTCTTCGTTATTTTAGTGCGATTGAAATCGAATTCAGAAAAAAAAGGAAAAAAAAAACGTATAAATTAGAAATTTGAACATTATTTCCTCATTTTATCTTGCTCATCGCGAAGCTTCCGCGATGAGGAAACCAAATTTGAGCAACCCACTCCGCGTCGTTTCTCATGCTTGGGTTATTTGTTTTTGATTATGAACAGAGGGGTAATTTTCTTCGCTTTTCGGGTCCATGGACTCGGCGAGTAGGAAATCGAAGACGAACACTATATATGTATATTCATGTTTTTACGTGCAATAGACACAAAGGGAGAGGAGGGAGCGAATTAACGAAAGAGAGAGAGAGAGCGAGAGAGGAATTTTTACAGCCTCTCGTAATCCTGACTTCATAATGGCAGAGAAGACGCGTTACAGGAAGATCGCTCCAAGTTTTACTCGGTTACGAATTCTCCAGAGTCAGTTTATGTTTGCCATACAGGCGTGGAGTATGGGGAGAGAGAGAAGAAAGAAAGGGATTGTGTACAAGGAAATCGAGGGGCTTTTAAGCGATGCGTATGTATGTGAACAATATATATATATATATAGATATATATATATATATATATATATATTAGGGTGTGCGGAAAAAAAACAATTTTTTTTTTCGGTTGCATCCACCAAAAAAAGTTGAAGTAAGGTAAAAAAAGAAGAATCCTAAAACGGGAGGTAAAAAAAAAAAACTATTTCGAACGGCGCATTGCATTTGAATATTTTCCATAAGAATAACACAGGAAAATATTAGGATTTCTGAATGTGGTAGTGCAACTCGTCAGAAAAAAATCACACAAAGATGTCATTAACATATTCTCATGGAGAATCGAATTCCCTACAAAAAAAGTTCTTACGAAAAATTAGCTCGGAACAACCGTTCAAGTGGAATATAACGCGAATGAATATAGTGGAAATAACGCTGTCTGAAATTGAATTGATAGGAAAAAAAATAATTCAAAAGGCTGTAAAAATCGAATCTTTCGCTTTACGAAAAAACTTTTCGGGGGTTTTTTGTAGAGAATGTTCTGCTCTAACAACGTCGCTTTGATAGAAGCATATAACGGTTCATTAACAAAAAACGAAGAGCAGCTACAATATTTATTGGGCATAGTGCAAAATTATCGATAGAAATACCCTAATTGCAACAAACAGACTCTTAAAAAAAGGAACGATGATTATTAAGCATTATAATGTAAAAAAAACCTATTCTATCTTATTAAACCAAATTCATTGAATAAAGCTTTTCTAAACACGATCAATGATGAACGTCGTTTCTTTTATATTTCTTGTTGTACTTGATTTTTTTTTGTATAATAAGAGAAATATTTTGAGAACAATTTCATGCAAGTATGTTAGAGCAGAACATTCTCTACAAAAAACCCCCAAAAAGTTTTTTCGTAAAGCGAAAAATTCGATTTTTACAGCCTTTTGAATTATTTTTTTTTTCCTATCAATTCAATTTCAGACAGCGTTATTTCCACTATATTCATTCGCGTTATATTCCACTTGAACGGTTGTTCTGAGCTAATTTTTCGTAAGAACTTTTTTTGTAGGGAATTCGATTCTCCATGAGAATATGTTAATGACATCTTTGTGTGATTTTTTTCTGACGAGTTGCACTACCACATTCAGAAATGCCAATATTTTCCTGTGTTATTCTTATGGAAAATATTCAAATGCAATGCGCCGTTCGAAATAATTTTTTTTTGGCCTCACGTTTTAGGATTCTTCTTTTTTACCTTACTACAACTTTTTTTGGTGGATGCAACCGAAAAAAAAAAAAATTGTTTTTTTTCCGCACACCCTAATATATATAATATATATATATATATATATATATATATAATAGGTATCTTTTGTATAAGGGAATACAGGGGATGTTAACGAAGGGGATGAACGTCGAGTGTTTCATATAAATGCAACACCGGCCAATCCTGCGTTTACGACTATCTGTATCGCTTCCCCTTTAGCACTGCTGCAGAGCGTCTCTTGCTTGTTATTTTTATGTGTGAATCTCTCTCTCTCTCTCTCCTCTCTTTCTCTTCGCACATCACCTCATCGCTACCTGAGATATCCTGATAAGTCGTCTGATACCTTATTTGTTTACTCAAGACAATGACCCCTTACCGTATGAATTATAACGCGATTTGATCACTGTAACTAATGTAATATTATGGTATCTCTGCATTCCGATTAATGTAACTTTAGCTCAGCGATATTTTCAAGAATAACAATTATGGGGCGTCTGACTTTGTCCGCGTGTTCTGTACCAATCATACCCATGTTCCTAGCATATATAGTTTTAATTTTAAAAAGATTATGCATTTGCTATAGCTTAATTTTACGTTAATATTGCAAACTGTATTTTCGTTGGCCTCAAGGTGTTATACTAGGCCTGAATATACTAATTAATCGATCAATCTCTCTGATGCCTCTCGTCGACGAAAAATTGAAAGTTTTATTGATTTATTTTTTACAAAAAATTTTTGAGCCGACGACTGAAACTCGATATATGTTTCGTTATCATCGCGAAGAATTTACCAGCTAAAAAAAAATATTTTTCACGCGTAACCCAACACAGTTTTCAATGAACTTTCGTAAAACGAAAGTCTCGAAACGCCGAATTTTCAAGTGGCAGCACATCATTATATTGCTCTCGCTCGACCGATTTTGCCCCTTAATCGCTGAATTTTGAAAAGCTCTCGCGAATAAACTCGAAAAATGCGGGCGTCGTCTCATTCGGATATCTCAATTATAGCGATCGTATCGT
>OY751321.1:23689500-23748767 GCA_963564615.1 Rhorus exstirpatorius
TATTTCCATGGCCTTTTAAATTTTCAAGGGTTGAACCAATTATTTATCTTCGTGGCCTCGGGCCAGTGCCCCCTCCTCGGTTAGCAAAGTCCTCGATGACTCTCACTGAACTCCAAATGACTCTCCGACGATTCAGCTATACATTTCCCAACGAGATGTGCGAAAAAAAAAAAAAAAACAAAACAAAATCCCTCAGACTCAAAGCTCGAACAAAATGTCTCGATATAGAATAAATAATTGAGACGAAAAATAAAACTTATAACGATGCAAAAAAAAAATTTTAATCGTCAAACTTTTGAGAAATATAGACCCGATGAATTTGTTTTGAGCCAAAAATTATTAAAATCAAAACGAACAGATTTTAGTGAGATAATGAAAAAAAAAAAAAATATTCCCACGTAGATAGAGCCGAAGTTCTCCAATTTATAAAAACGGAAAAATTGGGGTTAAAAGAGGAAGATGAAAAAAAAAAAAAGAATCCTCACGATGGTCTCTCGTCGCCGGTTGCGTAAACAACAATCGGGGCTGTAACACAAATGTACACTCTCGCAACAACGCGCTTTATTCTCGAACAATGGGGATCTCCCGCGCACGAGCCCCCCGGTATATCTCTCCTATACGCGCCTTAACACGTATCATATGAATATCGCGGATTGTGTATATTGAGCGATAGAAACATGTTTTTTTTTTTCGCATGTTTTTGTCACCGCGAGAGATAACTCGACGACACACGCGACCGTACATATTTACGTGGGTTGACACGAACCGGAATAATACAATTTCGATCGTACGCGCCACGATTTCTTTTCTCGACTATTCCATTGTTTCGAGAAACGTGAAAAATCCTATAGATATGGAAATGATTGTCGAATAAAAGCAAAAAGCAAAAAAAAAAAAATCAAAGAAATCCAAGAATGTGGCGAAAAGGGCAGGGGGGGAGGGAATATTTATACGATTGAATTGTCCGTGCGTTCATTGTTCTTCGGTTCGTGAGAAAGGAAGAAAAAAAAAATTATGGAATGGAAAAAGTCTTCGTCTTGTTTGTTAAATATTTAAAATTCTCGGTAAATTCGTCGTCCGTTTGATTTAAAAGAACATTACGTTAAAAATGAATTCGAATTATTCTACAAAAGTTGCGTGAAATGAAAAAAATTAATTAAGCGACAGATTGATTAACGAGCCAGTACGGGGTTTTCCGTGGTTTCCCCCTGCCCACGTGCAAATGAGCTAGTCCAAATTTTATTCACGAATCGTTTTATTTCCTAATTTCTCAGGTTTCTTTTTTGAGTAAAGAAAAAAAAAAAAATTGCAATTAATCGGTATAGTTGTGATTTTTCTTTACGATCAAATTCGTTAGCGCAATTTAGTTTTTCTTTTTTTTTTTTCCTCCTGAAGAATTATAAAGAATGAGACATAGCGTTTGTGAGATCACGTTATGTGGCTCTTTTGCTCGTCTCAGGAATTTCTTTACTGATGCACCGTGACAATGTGCATCGTATTATATGCACAGACGTAACTGATATTTCTCTTTCTACGTACACTCCCACCCCAATAATAATCTCCTTTGATAGTAAATGTTTTCATGAATGAGAATCACGTGCATTGTCCCTTATGTATGTGTGTGTGTGTGTGTGTGTGTGCAAACCTTGCAAAATTCAAGCGTCTGTAACTCGAAAACTACTGCAGCAATCGTGTGCAAACTTTGCACATAACTGGAGCATGAGACTCCTTTCGTTTGTAAAAATTTTCGCCACAATCTACAACGGGTGTCCCATTTTACATGGTTTTGAATTTTTCAAAACAAAAACAAAAACGTTTGCGATCGAACTTTCGTAAATTTTCATTCATTGTCTCGAAATTTTTTGCACAAATAGTTCAGGGTACTACAAGTATCTTTGGCATTGAATTTGGCAAGAATCGCTCGAGGAATTCAGATTTCAGGAATTTTTTGTATTTGCAAAAAAAAATTCAAAATTGTATTTGGATATCGGGCCGAAATTTTGTGCATCGTTAGGTCAGGACAAGAGTGCATGGCATTGAATTTTATAAGCTTCGAGGGGTTCAAATAAAAAATTAAAAAATCAAAATCTCTGGATGCTTTGATTTGAGCAAATTTCAAAATACCGGACTCAATTTGGAGCTTATTTTTGGCACGAAGGGAATATTTAAAACGGCGATTGGCATTGAATTTTGGAAAATTCGATAAAAAAAAAACATTCGAGTTTCATTAGATTTTTTAATTTTTCAAATTTCATTGTTTTCATTTTTTATGGTTTCAAAATTCTATAAAATTTACATATATACTCCCCCATCAGGGGGAAATGATCCATGACAAAATCGATGAATTATCGTGGCGTATGCAAAATTTCAACCGGATGTAGGGTCAAGGGTTAAACGGCCCTTGGCGAATGATGAAAAAAACGATTTACGTAATCGGAAAATATGTTCGTTCGGATTTTTTTTTTAACTATTTGAAACATTGGCACGAATGTTACAAAAAAAAAAATCAAATTCGGTAGATCGAAGAATGTTTTTTTTTGCTTTGGCTTAAGAAAATAGTAATAATTGAATTAAATAATCAAATTGAGAACTCGATTATCTCGCAACTTCCCACGATGAAATGAGAGCGCAGCATCGTCTCTCTCTGTTGCGCAAGTGTAATACGACTAACTCTTAACACACACGATATACATATTTGCTATTCACGTATGTGAAATTACACATTAGGGGTGCAAAAATTAAGGTGTAGAGAAAATTAAGATGTAAGGAATTTTATGTGCAAGGCATCGAGCTGTTGTACGGTAAAAATGCTTTGAGGGAGCACGTAAGTCTCTGAGGCCTTTATTTTAGAGGTCTGTTGTAACAATAGTGCTGGGGTTGGAGTGGAAATGATATTTTCAGTAGAAAGCTCGAATCATTGTCTACAAAATGCCTCATTGACGATCAAGTTGGTGAGTCACTGCGAAAAGCTTGCGCGCAGGATATCTCCAGAACCGTTGAACCGATCTGAATCAAATTTTGCACAAAAATTGCCGAGGTCATCCACTTTTGAAACGTTGAACCGGAAACTTGATCCATTGATTGATTTTTGAGCCACAGAAAGTTTTAACTCACCGATAAAAATCAAAAGATCAGGAAACAAATATTTAATAATCTGCCAATTGATCAAGTCTCTGTGAAATTCAAAACTGGATTCATTATTTTCATTCACCGCATTCCTTCAACGTGTGGTTAAAATTTCAGCTTAATCGGATACTTCCGTCTTGTGAAATCCTGCACCCAAGCTTTTCGCAGTGACTCACTAACTTCCCTGTCACAGTTATACTATATTTTTTTTTTTAAACCTCAATGAGTCATTTTGTAAGAAATGATCCAAGCTTTCTACTGAAAGTATCATTTCTATCCCTATCCTACTACCATTTTTGTAACAGACCTCTACAGTAAAGGCCTTTCGGAGACGCGCATGTGCCCCCTTAAACAGTGCTCATCACAGTTCTCTTCCGAAACTCTCATATCGGGATACGAGAGCGAGAAAACCAGCGGTCGTTTTACTGCACATATCTCCTCATCCTCCTCTTCGGTTGCTACTGGAATTTCGCCGTTTCCTGCCATCGTGTGTCTCTTTATATGTATAGGCTCTTATAAACCACCGGAGAGCATCATCCCCCACTCTCTTACCATCCCGAGCATATCGCAAAAAAAAAAAAACAATTCCATATTTTTTCGCGCTTTGAATTTATAGCGATATCCTATACGAAATGTAAAGACCGGGGGAAAATAATTTTGAAAGACTACAGACATACTTTGCCATTTAGTATATACCAAAATTTCGGATTTTTTTTGTTTGTTTTTTTATTTATTATTTTGGGCTGGCAATAGAAGATTCCAGTGGCGATCGACTTTATAGTCGAATCGATCGACTTTGTAAGTCTTTACGAAACAGAGGCCAACGAAATGAATTTAAAAAAAAAAAAACACTTTTATCAGAACGAGAACGTTGAGAGGATTAATTTATTTCGAACCAAAATCGTTGCCATTTAATTATTTGAAAGTTTTCTCTCTCTGTATTTTTTTTCTCTTTTAATCGAAAGACTCGAAGATAAAAATTTCTTTATAACGTATTTCCTTCTCTCTCTCTCTCTCTCTCTCTCTCTCTCTTGGTCGATCGAGTAAGAAAATAATACGAAGGAGTGGTCGTTGAAGGGAATCTTCTGTCGATGTCCGATAAGGACATCCAGACGAAGAGAATTTCCCCCCGCTCCCCTCTTGCTTCTTCATTTCCTTTTATTTTTCTTCTTCTGCCTTTATATGTTACTCCAGCTGTCCGTACATTTCTTCGTCTCTCTTTGTCCAACCTTCTTGCACGACTTTTGCAATTCCCTTAAAAGCCCCTGTACACTCTCGTGTGGCCCTCGCGCGATACTGCGGTAATTTTTTTTTTCTTTTTCTTTTTTTTTTTTTACAAGTTCACCTCACGACACCACGAATGTTCCTCCTTTACCCCCACCCTTTCATGCTTATCCGTCCATAAATCAAATATCCGCAGCCTGTGTACATTCCTGGAGAATTTCTTCTCTTTCGTGAGATCACACTCTTTTGGGAAGGGAAGTTCCTTTTTTTTTTTTCGTAATTGCAACTTCTTCTTGCACAAGTGTCAGGCTGTGTCATGGAAAAACAATAAATAAATTTTCCGAGTGCGATCGATATGTTTCCTCTTTGGGGAATTAAATATTCCAATAAAGTTTTATTCAAAGATATTTATTTTAAAATCTTTTCGCTTGGATAATTAAAAAAAAAAGATTTGTTTTCGCTAATTTCGACAATTGATCCAATGTCAATCGCGCGCCATGATAAAACAAAAGCTGGAACTGTTAAAAAAACAAACACAAACATCGATAGGGACTCCCAAAATTATGTCGAAGAAAAAAAAAAATTTTTTTCAAAGTCCAAAAAAAAAAGAAAGTCGTTGCACCATGCAAATTGTCCTTCCCCAATTAATTATTTTAACACCATTCTATATATGCTATGCATTTGTGCACGAATGCATTCTATGCATTCGTGCTCGTGACAGTTTCAAAGTTAAAGGTTCAATGCAGCGAGACCATAATAATATTAATTAAAATAATAATTAAAATATATTATTATAATAATTATAATTATATATTTGAATTATTATTATTATATTATCGAAAATTGAGAAAAATAATTCAACGACGACGGACATTTTTGTTTTTTCTTCTTAAATTCAATGATAATCGAATTTTTTTGGGGTTTTTTTTTTTTTTTTTCTTCGTCGTTTCAGTGGTGGTGAAACGATCGACGATAACTCGGTTGCCGGTAGTATCGTGTTGGCCGAGGTAACCGATACCCAAGAATTGTTGGTTTCCGAGCTCATTGTCGACAATAACAGCAGCGGCGATAGCGGCAACGAGAATAGGGCCAAAGACGAAATTGTAAGGGGGGTCCTCGGTAACGGTGATAACGAGGCAACGATCGGCAATAATTGCCGTTTGAGCCGACAGAACGGTGGTATCGGCAGGATCACGCCTCGCAGTCACATGGAGCAGGAGAAGAGGATGAGGCGTGAAATCGCCAACAGCAACGAGAGACGACGCATGCAGAGCATCAACGCCGGATTTCAGTCGCTCAGGACACTGCTGCCTCATCACGAGGGCGAGAAACTCTCCAAGGTAAGTGATCAGCAAAAAAAAAAAAAAAAAAATTTACCCTCGAAATAAACAAATTAATTTATCGGTCGATTGATTGATTTTTTTTTCCCATCGATCGTTATTCTTTTCGTAAAAATTTCAAATTGATTCGTCGAAAAAAATTCGAAATCGATAACAGTCAGGAGGATTTTTTTTTCCCCATCGAATTGAGCAAATTAAATTATGGGTCGATCGATTGATTTTTTTTTTTCCATCGATCTTTATTCGCTTCAGGAAAATGTCAAATTTATTCGTCGAAAAAGTCGAAATCGATGAGTCCAGGGGTAGATTTTTTTGCCATTAAATTGGGCAAAAAAAAAGAAGAAGAAAAAACGAAAATAGGTACGAGAGGTGACGTGCGTACAATTGGCTCTTTTTATGCTGCATCCTCGTACCGAAAATTGGGACGAAAGAAAAGAAAATCGACTCCCGCGTTTTTTTTTTGGATTCATAAAAAAATTGAATGATTTGGAATTTTTGATTTTTTTTTTGTTTGGGAAATGAAAAAATTTCCGATCTTCCACTACTGTGTGTGTGTGTGTGTTCGCGAAAATTTTTGGTTTTGAGTAAAATTACGCGGGGCTGATTGCTCGAATTTTTTTTTTTTTTTTCTTTATTTTCTTTTTCTTTTCTCGTTTGCCATGCATCCCAGAGCTCGGTCCTTATTCGCATAATCGTGTTTCCCTCTACCTGTAATATGATGGTGAATGCGAAGAGATATTACCGGTCACGCTATAGCTCTGACCGGATATTCGTAATAATATTCGCCGAGTGGACTCGTTGCATCGTTTGCGATAATAAAAAAAAAATGACAAATTAAAATAATAATATGAGTAGTAATAATAATAATTATCGATTTTCGCTGCCGAGTGTATAAATTCATGCGTGTACACCGGGCGGATTTTTTTTCTTTTAATTTTCATCGACAATTTTGTCAATCGTGATTGAAGTAAAATTTGCATCTGTCTCGAGTATAATTATTCATGAATTATCATCGAAATTGATTTTTCATTCGCTACGAATCATCGCTAACATCATTTGTGCTTTTAATTTTTGTTTTGTTTCGTCTTTTCGTGCAAGGATAAACTTTTTTTTTCTTCAATTTTTGTTTGTTTTGTTTTGTTTTTGTACATACATTGAAACCATGCGCGATACAAGATTTCGAAGTACGCATGGTTGCAACTGGGATTACGAGAAGAGAGAGAAAGTGAGAAAGAATGAAATTGGAAATTTTCTCGATGATCTCTTGGGAAATGTTCATTTACTAATTTGAAGATACTTTAATCATTTGCATCATTGCATACTCACAGGATTTCATTAATTAATCAATTATTTAAGGATTCATTAAATTAATTAAAAATCGATTTAATTGATTGAAAATTGAATGAATTTATTGAAAAATAATTTAATCAATTAAAAAATAATTCAATTGATTAAAAATTGATGTAATTCATTTAAAATTGATTTAATTGAAATGTTCATTCACTCATTTGCATCATTGCATACTCACCGGATTTCATCAATTATTCAATTAGTTAAAGATTCATTGAATCAATTAAAAATCAATTTAATTGATTGAAAATTGAGTGAATTGATTGAAAAATGATTTAATTAATTAAAAAAATAATTCAATTGATTCAAAATTGATTTAATTCATTTGAAATTGGTTTAATTAATTTGATTGAAATGTCCATTCACTCATTTGACGATACTTCAATCGTTTGCATCATTGCATACTCACAGGATTTCATTAATTAATCAATTATTTAAGGATTCATTAAATTAATTAAAAATCAATTTAATTGATTTAAAATTGAGTGAATTGATTGAAAAATAATTTAATTAATTAAAAAATAATTCAATCGATTAAAAATTGATTTGATTAATTTAAAATTGATTCAATTAATTCAATTGAAATGTCCGTTCACTCATTTGAAGATACTTTAATCATTTCCTTCATTGCATACTCCCCGAATTTCATTAATTATTCAACTAGTTAAAGATTCCTTAAATCAATTAAAAATCAATTTAATTGATTGAAAATTGAGTGAATTGATTGAAAAATAATTTTATTAATTGAGAAATAATTCAATTGATTAAAAATTGATTTAATTAATTGAAAATTAATTTAATTAGTTTTAAAAAAACTTTAAATGACTCAGTTAATGCTAGTAAAAAAATACGAAATGTTTTCTCGAAATTAGCTCGACGAATTATAGAAATTCAAAAATTCGTACGGGAAATTGTTTGTCTGGAAAAAAAAAAAAAAAAAAAAAAAATATCGACCAAATAAATTTGTTGATAATAATAATGACAAAAGATCTCGAAAATATTTTCGTACGTTTTACATTGTCGACTCGAGTGTCGACGTATATCATTGCTGAAAGCGTTCAATGTTACGACAATTTGTTCTCATCGCGTGTGTTCGAGCCTTTCATAATTCGTGTCACGTTGCTTGAATTCGCAACACGCGCTATCGTCCAACACCGGCGGTCCTCATCGTCGACAGGAAATCGCGAATGTTCGTATATTTATGTATTTCTCTCTCTCTCTCTCTTTCTCTCTCGCTCACACACATATATGAATACGTGTGTATATTTAATCGCGAGTGAAATATGTATGTCAAAGAGAGCGTGGTTGATGTACTTGTACCCAAAGATGGACGAGAAAGGGATAGAAAGCCAGTAAAAAAAAAAAAAAGAAAAAAAAAATTGGCAACTTGCGCATTGCTTCCTCATCACAACGTTCCACCTCTACGAGGATATGGTTTTCGTAGTTTCGTAAATGTGAAAATGGCTTGAGTAATTTTGGCTTCCTCACAGAGAGCTTTGATAATGAATAAGCAAAATGTGCAAGCCTCCAATTTGCACGCTTATTTTCTCAATTTGTTTTTTTTCCAGCGTAATTTAATCCTTATTCGTTGCCACACCTCTCTAGAATCACGTACTCGCCACACAGGGGGTCCATAGTGACCCCAGCGAGAATAATTGTTATAAAAAACAAAAAACTATTGAATATTTTTACTTGCCAATTTTTTCACAACTTATAAATAGCTTACCTCAAAAGATCATACAGGTTGTACAGCCAAAAATTAAGTTTAAATGTACTAAAAAAAAATTGCTAAAGAAAGAACGTGTAAAAATGACCGTTTTTACAAAAAAAAAAAAATCATAACTTTTTTATTTTTTTATACAAAGAGCTAAAAATTTTGCTGTGTCTTTATGTGATGTTTCGCTGCAAGAAAAAAAAAAATTGTACTTTAGTGGCTTCTTGAAAAAAAGGTATTTATTTGGCTAAATGATAATAAGAATTTCGTGAAAAAATTAACTACGTGCTGGGTCCTCAAACTATCGACAAATGTTGCTAATAGACCCACTGACCTTACGTTCAGGTACTCAAATTTGAGAAAAAATATGTCTGGGCTTCATATGGACCACCTGTGTGGCAAGCAAGGGTCAATATCCTATCTCCTGTGGCGTACTTGTATACATTTTTCTCAGGCTGATAATCTCAAAATTGCGACAGAGCGATTAAAGATATTTTTTTCGAAAATTTCAAAATTTTATGAAATCCGAACTTTTCGGGCGATTCTTGCCAAATTCAATACCAAACATCCTCGTTCCCTGACAAATTTGGGTTTTGGGTTTTTATTTAAATTCTTCGATGCGATGTAGTATTGAGAGAAGAAAAAAAAACAACTTGTTTTTTGACGAAGAAATTCAAAATTTCCTGCAATTAACAATACGCGAATAAGGAAAGTTTTAGCGAAATAATTGTTTATATTGAAAATCATTGTTTATTACAATTTGGCAAAGAAGTAAAATAATGTTTTTTGAATAACTCGTTAAAAGTGATAAAAATAAATTTATTATTAATAACTTTTCAGCATTAATAATGTTGAGACTTGTAATGTTATTTTTGAGCTCGATGAATTTTTTAAATTCTCATCCCAATGAGATCCATTGAAATTTACATTGATCCTGACGTTTTAATGGAAATATAAACTATAAATGTGATGCATCCATTAAAGCAAATCTCGTTAACTCTCTCTCTCTCTCTCTCTCTCTCTCTCTCTCTCTCTCTCTTATTCAAAAAGCCCTTTCACTTTGTATTATTAGGACGCTCCTTTGATAATGCTGCGAGATAGTTCCAAGTACGTAAATAATTGTTAAAAACAAAGTTTTTATTTGTTAATAATAATTTTTCAGAAAAAAAGTATTTGAATAAAACCAAATTTTTCCAATTTTCAAAAGACTGAAATAAAATTTATTCATTCATGTCGATAATTTTAATTTCTTTTTTGTTTTTCGTGATGAATTAACATATGTAATGATATGAAAATCACGATAAGTCGTTGAATTTTGAAAATTCGATAGTTCTTACAACTCGTTCGATACGTAAAAACTTTTTTTTCACATCGATTGGAGTAAAAGAACAGAACCAACGTCAGTCAATTTGGTCGCAATAACGATAAATCTCTCGAAACTTACGAAAAAAAGTTTAATCCGAGCCATTTCCTTTACGAGACGCCATTTACGTAAAAACAAAAACAAAAAAAATCGTTCTCGCGGTCATATAAGAAGCCGGTGAAGCATGTATGTTGTATACAGGGAACTCTCTCGTAACTCAATATTTCGCGGAATGGTTTTTTGGAGCCACATGGTTCGGTTCCCACGCATTTCTATCCCCTCCTCTCTCTCTCTCTCTCTATTTCGGTCTTCTTTCACGCGAACTTTTCGTCTCGCTCGGGAGAAAGACGTTGCTCAATCAGGGCCCTCCTTGGTCCCTCGATCGGTTTCGTCCCTTCCCTTTTTCGCACCACGGTTTTCTCTCTTTCTTTGCCTCTCTCTCTCTCTCTCTCTCGACCGAAGGCCATCCCGCTGTTCGCTCCCTGGTGATGAATTTCGCGAAGCCATGGCCTACTAAATTTTTTTTATCTCAATTTTTTTTAACCCATCCACTGGACAGAGAGAAAGAGATAGAGAGAGAGAGAGAGAGAGAGAGAGAGAGAGAGAGAGAGAGAGAGAGAGAGAGACTTAACTAGCTCAGAGTTCGGAGCGCTACTCTCACGAATATATTAAATGATTTTTGGTATTTCACGTTATGCAATAAAAATCAAATAGCAAAGAAAAAAATCCGCCAAAATTTTTAGAAAAAATTAATTCTCATATTTCGTCCTTAAATTATAAAAAAAAAATTTTTTAATTAAAGTACGAGAAAGATTTGAGTGATTGATTTTTTTTTTTTAAATTAGCAAAGGATTTATCCGCCGACAACTATCGCGTCACGAAATGCTGTCCCGTTTAATTGCGAGGAAATAATTTATATTACGTCTGTATTGTGTCTACGTGCGAGACTAGGTACACCCAATCGCGATACGCGATACATACGCGATGATCTATTACGCGCACGAGTCGGGTGAACATTCGCCTCAGACGCCTCGACCCATTTTCATTTGAATCGCGAACCGTGAGATACACTGACACTGACACACACACACACGCATAGAACAGACGCCACGTTGTATTAAAAATAAACCGACTATCTCTTTCCGTCTCGTTCGGGTGAGGCCGATGCCATCTCGTAGACGAGCCTCTCTCGTTACTCTTAAAAATTACTCTCGTTTCTGCGTTTATCCCCTCGAATCGATCGAGCGAGATTCGATTTCAAGATTTTTCGTAACTATATCTCACGGAATAATGAAAATTACGTTTCTCGGAGAAATTTTTGAAGGGTACTGTACTTTGGAGTATTTTTCACCGTGTAAAAGTTACGCTCTGGAGTAATTTTATCAAAAGTCGAAATTTGAGTAGAATTAATTTACAATTAAATGAAAATTACTCGAAATTACGATTCTGGGGTAATTTTTATTTTCTCGTTATACATTCTGGAGTAATTTAATCAAAATTTGCGTTGAATATCGGATCGATGTTCAAGGTAATAAAAGAATACTCCAAATTATTTTTCTGGTAAAAAATTACTCCAAAATACTTTTGTCGTAATTTTTACGGTATAAAAGTTACGTTCTGGAGTAATTTTATCAAAAGTCGAAATTTGAGTATAGAATTAATTTACAATGAAATGAAAATTACTCGAAATTAAGATTCTGCGGTAATTTTTATTTTCTCGTTATACATTCTGGAGTAATTTAATCAAAATTTGCGTTGAATATCGGATCAATGTTCAAGGTAATAAAAGAATACTCCAAATTATTTTTCTGGTCAAAAATTACTTCAAAATACTTTCGTGAACTAGTACTTATTATTTCGTCATATTTTCGGGTAATCCCGACAAGATCGTAATTACAGCTTACAATGGTTTCGAGACAATGTTCCGAGAATTTGAATTATTCATTCGCCAAGTACCAATTACTCCGAATTATTGATTGGAGTATTTAATATTCATTGTCCAAGATCCATCGGTATGGATTAATCCTCCGAAGAAAAAGAAAAAAACAACAAAAAAAACAAATAATTTCGATTCAATTATTGTTTTGTTTTGTTTGGAGTATTTTTCTTTTCCGTTATCGTAGCGCATTTCAATGCCCCCCCCCCCCCCCCCCCCCTACCCGAGAATACTCGAGAATTCTCATAACATCGAGATTCACGCAAAGTTTCGTAACCCTCTGCAAAACAAAAACGAGAAACTTGAAAAGAGGGGAAAAGAACGAAAAAAAAAGTCTGCGAAACGTCGAAAGAACGGGAGCAGCGTTAGCACAAAGACGTTCGGACGGTTGTTGGGTCCACGTGTAAGTAGCTCTCGGGATTCCGGTTGTAGAGAGGCAGAGGGATGGAGATGGAAGGATGTAGAGAGAAAGAGAGAGAGAGAGAGAGAGAGAGAGAGAGAGAGAGAGAGAGAGAGAGAGAGAGAGAGAGGACTAGTATACCATAGCGTGGTAGCGAGAAGAGGGCTCGGACTTTCATTCAGTCCTTATCTGCGACCAGTCGGTCTCTCGGCATTGCAAAAGTACTCCGAGGTGAGAGAGAAAGATTGAGTTCATTCTCTCATCGTCAGACAGCATCCAAAGAGAGAAAGAAAGAGAGAGAGAGAGAGAGAGTGAGAGAGATAAAAGATGCTAAGAATTGGGTGCGTTCTCATTCGTCTCCGTTTTCTGGTCTGCTCGGATGCTTCGGAATATATAAGAGCCACGAGGGGGGACCATAAGATATATATGTACACATGTATATAAATATATATATATACATTCTTTCTTTTATCTCTTCTCTCTTTTGCTCTCGTGTATAATTTTCGCGACTATCTTTCACGGATCCCCTCTTGGAATACACGCTTTGACGGTTGGCCGATTCTCGCGAGGGTGATGAATCCCTCTCTCTCTCTCTCTCTCTCTCTCTCTCTCTCTCATTCTCTTTCTCTCCTTATGGTTATTTCGCAAACGACGCCGAACGACATGAGAAAGAGTAAAAAAGGGAAGGGGTCAAAAGAAAAATGGAGGTCTCAGAGAGAAAGAAAGAAGTGAGGGGACGAGAGAGAGAGAGAGAGAGAGAGAGATGGGTAAAGAGCAAAGAGGGGAAAGAAGAGACTAAAAGAGGAATAAAACATCGTACCATGCGGTTAAAATCCTGGTACACGCTTGCTCCGAACCTGTGTTATTCACGCACGCGTTTATTCGAAAAAAAAAAAAAAAAAAAAAAAACAGGGGTAGACAAGGACACGGCGAGTATCCAGACATCACGTGCTCTCGCATCATCATTCCCCTTCTCCCTATTCGTCGTCTCCCTCTTTTCCATCACTTTCGTACGTTTTATTTTTTTTCTCTTTCTCTCTCTCTCTCTCTCTCTCTCTCTCTCTCTCTCTCTCTCTCTCTCTCTCTCTCTCTCTCTCTCTCTCTCTCTCTCTCTCTCTCTCTTTCTCTCTTTCTCCTCCCGCTCGACATTTTCTCTTCTCTTATTCTCCCTGCTTTCCTCGCAGGCCTTAACCCATTATAAAACCACGCGGCGTGCTCGAGGACTCACGCCCATCGTCGTACTACGTCGTAGTAACTACCACTTCGCATATATATATATATATATATATATTTATATATATATATATATGCACACACTCTACCAAGCTTTATTTTTGCTTGCGGTGGGCGATTCCACGTGACTCGAACCTCGTGCATCCTCAACCCCTGACTGCGAAACCATCGAATTTTCCCTTTGCCGAAGTTAACGAGAGAAAAATCGATGCATTACGATGCTATATCGTGATGAGAATTGAATTTATTTGGGTCTGAGGATCGGTTAACGAAGTAGATTTATCGAGAAATTCGTTGACCGTGGTTAATCAGTGAGAAATTTGTTTGTATGGAATTCGTCGATTGTTTAGAAGAAGGTTCGGTTGGTAATCAATTTGATTGACTAAGATGGGAAAATTATTCGAGTGTTAACGAGCTCGTTTAGGATGGTCGGGACATTGGTCAATTCGTAACACGCTCGTTAATCGTGCTCGAAAAATTGAACCGAAAAAAAATTGTTAACCTTGTAAATAAGGGAAGAAAAAAATGGGTCATCCACTCGGTTAACCCCGTAGTTGTGGCTTGTCGTGGATGATCTCCCACGCGGACCCTGTGCGCGCAACCCTTTTTTGACTCGATCGAATCTTCGCGGGTCGTAGAACACTTGACCAGGTGATGATCATAATATAATGAACGAAGAGTTAGAGAGGAGAATTGTTATGATTAAAGCGTGATTTTATTTCTGGCTGTTCAGCCAATTAGTTTCTTGAAAAAAAAAAAAAAATTGCTCAACCATGGTTAACTAGTAACACATTTTTTTTTTTTTTCTATTATGACTTCCTTCGTTGACTACGATTATAAAATTGATTGATCATCGACAAATTTCTTGACTATGGTCAGAAAATTAATCGATTGGCAACGAATTGTTTACTCGCGATTGAAAATAATCGGTTGATCAGTTAACCATGGTCCGTTAATCGTGGAAAAATTGAGTAATCCTGAAAAAAAAAAGTTGGTCCAATCACTTGGTTAAGTGATAAAGAAAAAAGGATCTCGTACACGTTTTTTTCGTCAGTGTATCTCTTGTCTATGGTCGTAAAACGAATTAAATCCTGACAAATTATTTATCGTTGGTAAGGAAAATTCATTAATTAGTTAACTATGGTTAAAAGGATCATTGAAAAGTTGGTTAAGGAAAAAAAAAATTGGAGTACCTTGAAAAAAATTGGTCAACTATATTTGGTTGAGTGATGGAAAAAAAAAAGTCTCGCGGACCTTGACGATGAGCAATAAAAAAGGATTTAAGTTTTTTTCCTGACGCTTCTCGTTTCCCCATACCGAAAATTCTTTTCAGAATCATTCGCGAGCTTCGAAGCTTCCCAGACAGGGAAGAGCGGGCGAGTTGATCGTTTTTGGCGCCAAGAATTTTACCTGAAAACTTCGCACTATGCGAGAGACCTAACATCTGGGTCATCTATCTTTCTCGCTCGATATATATATATATATATATATATATATATATATATATATCTTTTGTTATTTGCTGAGACCCTCGTCCCCTCCTTTTTCTCTTCGACTCTTGCCAACCTCTCTTGTACATCAGCCGCGTGCGCCTTTGCGGCCTAAGCCGACGTTATAACGTTGCCTTCTTTTTTTTTTTGTTTCTTCTCATTCTTGTTCCTTCGTCGTGCACGCGCAGCCGAGCTTCTCTTTCGTCTACCTGGGGCCCCAACGATCCCTTTGTCTCGTTTCTCGCGGGCCCCTCTGTCTCACAAAACGGGGCCTCGATGTTAAGCCCCCCCCCCCCCCCTCTCTCTCTCTCTCTCTCTCTCTCTCTCTCTCTCTCTCTCTCTCTCTCTCTCTTTCTTCTCCTCTTCCTCTTTTTCTTTCTCTCGTTCGCCCGCCGTGCTACCAATAAAGGTATCTCACCTTCGCGACTCAAACTCCCCCGTTCTCTCTCGTAGCCGCTTCTGCCCCCCCCCCCCCCCATGCCTTGTCCTCCGCTCACAAAACTCTCGTCGAACCTTCTTGCTTTGCATCGCTTCGCGGATCCGAAGAACCGGGTCATTTTTTTTCGGGCCTCCCTCGTGTATCAATCCTACGATGTACTACTCGTGATATGTTCAACTTGTTATTCAGTTTTTTTTTTTTTTTGCAAAATTATTTCGTATTCATAAATCATTATTTATTGATTTTTTTTTGCAATTTTTTCTTCAAAGTAAACAAATGTGTTTGAAGAAAACTCAATCCACTTCTTTTCGGCCAAAACATTCATTTCATATACGCGTATCAATTCGAAATTCGGAAATATAAATATTTGAAAATATGTTTGGGTATAAGCAAAAAGAAAAAAAAAAAAAAAACAAAAACGAAAATTCAAATGTTCTTTGTAACGGCGAAAAATTCGCGAGAGCCTTCGAGAATTTTCTCCGATGATTCGTCTAGTATATATAATAGGCGCACGTTTTATCATACGCGCCTTTGGTACTTGAGAATATCGTAAAGCTGCATATATATATATATATATCTACACAGTATGTATATACAATACATATATGTATATAACGACACTATATATATATATATGCACACAGAGTCATTGCAATCTGCATCTCGTTTAACTATCCCCGAGCGTGCTCCTGGACAGAAGGTCGATCGTAATCTTTCGAGACTGTCTGGAGCACGAGAGAGAAACGTCGCGGGGAAAAATGCTGTACATTGCGCAGCTTGTATAAATATATATTAAGGTGTTTGAAAAAAAAAAAAAAATTCGTTTTTCGAATGGGCCTGATATAGTCAGTTTAGGTAGAAAAAAAAAAATTACAGTAGAACCCCGATTAACCGGGGTCGGATTAACCGGGAAGCGGATTAACCGGGCGTCTTCCGAGTTTTTTTTTTTTTTTTTTTCTACACGCGCGCGTGTGCTAGGGCCGCGCGCGCGGCAGGAACACGTTCAAACATGAAATTCGCAGGTCGCAGCGTAAAAACAATGTAGTAAGTTGCATCGGACACTCAAACAAAAGTCACGGAGTACTTTAAAAAGAAAGATTGATTTACGTATTTTTAATTAAAAAAAAACCCAAAGCTTCATAGCATACTAGTTCACACTACTTAATAATTAAGTTTATGTTGTGCCAAAGGTTATTGTATAACTAGTCGAAATAAAGTTATATGGAAAATCGTTATTTTCTGTCTAGTTCGGATTAACCGGGATTTCGATTATCCGGGCACTGTTCGGTCCCGAGCGTCCCGGTTAATCGGGGTTCTACTGTATGTCAAAAGATGAGAATTTTAGGTCGAGTGAAAGATCCGCTGCATTTGATTTTTTCATTTTTTTTTTGCGCTCCAGCTGTCAAAGGATCAGTTTGAGGCTCTTAGAATTTTAACTCTTCGGTAGATATTTAATAGGGGCATCTCGCTAACTTTCCTATTGCACGCTAATTCCATATCCCTATTACTCGCTAACTTCTCTATTACAGTTATTAAATGTTTATTTGAAAAAAAAAAATAAACGTCAGTGAGTCATACCGTAGACAATGATCCAAGCTTTCCACTAAAAGTATCAATTTCAACCCCAAACCAACCCCTATTGTTGCAATAAACCTCCAAAGTAAAGGCCTCAGAGACTCACTTAAATGTGCTCACTTAAAGGACTTATAAATTCTTAAAGGTTCTTATAAATTCTTTCGCTATTTTCAAAGCCTCTTTCTCTTCTTTTTTTTTTTTTATTCCGATTTTATCTCAGGATGAATCATTTCTATCCCGCTCTCTATAACGTTCTCCAATATAATTATCCATGACTGCGTGCGCGATAATGCCAAACGTGACTAAAATTATAAACTTTCCAACTTGAAAATAGCATGGTGCATCATCGTTACCTCATATTTTTGTTGCTCCTTAATAAAAAAAAAAAAAAAAAAAAAAAAAAAAAAGGAAATAAGAAATGCTTGATGATTTTTAAAAAATTTCAAAATCGTAAATCTGCCAAATGTTTTCGAAAATTCAAAAATCTTGACAATCATTTTGTTGCAGTTTTCAAATTCCTAAAAGAGCGCTGAGGAATTTTTTTTTAATTCGAGAGAAACCAATAGAAAAATTATAGAAAAAAAAAAAAATGAGTAAGCAATTATTTATAGAGTCAAGCACTTTTAATCATAGAGAAGGAAAACATAGAGATTCGTGTTTTACCCGCGGGAATGAGTGACACACACACACACGTTTCAAAGAGTAGGAGGATCGTAAAGTTTTACTCTCTCTCTCTCTCTCTCTCTCTCTCTCTCTCTCTCTCTCTCTCTCGTTCTCATATATATATATATATATATATATATATATATATATATATATATATATATATATATATACCTCCTCATCTTTCTTCGTTCGCGTTTTCTCAGTCACTTTTTAACGCTCGTTTTATTCTTCAAAGACGACAAATAACTCTCGCGATGGCATTGTTCGAGAGAGTAGGTAGTTTCAGTCGCACGTTTTGCGAAAAAAAAAAGCAAAAAAAAAAGTTGGTTGTAACACTGTCGTTTCGTATGAGCCTACACGATCTTAAAGCTCCCTGTGATCTCTCTCTCTCTCTCTCTCTCTCTCTCTCGTTTATTACGGGCCTTGCGTGTAAATCTACTCTTGCGCTTGCAATTGCCACCCCCTGAGGGATTTTTCACGTCCGAGCTCGAGTATGTATGCACGCGTATAAAATGCAGTTTGACGATTCGTTTTTTCTTTCCCCTCCCCTCTTATCGCTTGAAAGCCCTTTCCGTACGATCCGGGCGGTAAAGTGCATCTTCTCGGTTCTCTCGGGGTCGTAAATTCGCGAATGAAATTGTCCGGAGGCAAACGGCACGAGGAGACCATACCAGGATCCCGGTAAACGGTTCGTCATTTACGGTGAATAGGGAAGGGAGGGGAAAAAAAAACGTTCCCTATTCAGCGAGAATATCACGCCGTACTAAGCAAAAAAAAAAAAAAAAAAAACTTCATCAAGATTGTTCTATACTTGTTGCATTTCTTCCCCATCGTTCTCCGGCAACTTTTTCCACTTTCTCTATCTCTCTCTCTCTCTAGAAAAAAATTATTCACAAATCGCTTCTGCTGGCTTTGAGAATTTTTTAAAAATTATTTCTCGTGAAATTTGGCAATTTATTGTTTTTTTTTTGTTTGTAAAATTGAATCTTGTGTGCAGTTGGGGTCGTTGAATTGTCGAAAAATGTTCGTAATTTTATATAATTGATTAAATTTTAATTACTCATTATTCATCTTCGGTTGATGAGTTTTGTTTATTTTTTTTTTTTTTTTCTTTAATTTCCGTATGAGAATCCATGAGCTTCTTTATTTTTCACATAATCGCCAGTAAATCCTCATTTAAATGTATAATATACATCTCGGTCTTTGAGTTAACACTCTCACGAACGAGAGGATGAGCGTGATTTTCGTACGCCAAGAGAGCTTTGCCAAGACGCACTCGCGCGAATGTAAGTTATCATAATAAATTGTGCATCAAAGTAAGCGGTGTACGCACATGTGCGGTCGAGTGGCCCCTGGCGAGGGGGGACCGGAGGGGGCTTTAATATCCAACGACCTAAGAATATACAACGCACGATGCGCTCAACTTGTCCGGCTTTTGTACAGAGACGCACACATAGTTTCACGAATTATGAATATTCGCAACATAAAATGTTGCGCTCTCTGCTCGCGAGACTTTCCTGAAGATACGACCGAAATACACTTTCACTTTTGAGTATCGTAATACCAAGGGGATTTTTTTTTTTTTTTTGTAACCAGAGAAGTAAACCGTAATATATCGATAAATATTTTTTTTTTTTCAAAATTAGCTTGGCGTTTCGGTATAATTTATGGCAAATTCGAAAAATGGTTTTTTTTACAAACTCAAGCAACGTTCGATCGATTAAAAATCATTATTTTCGATAACTAATTAATAAATAATATACGAATCTTTTTTGCTAATATTTCGTCGATTTGAATTTGAAAAAATTTATCAGTTTTGTCAAATTTTTACGCGAATAGTCCTTATTATCATTTTCATTGCACATCAGTTACACTCATAATTTTGGTTTGCTCGAGTCGTGAACACAAATCGAGAGCCGCGCGCGCGCGCGCGGGAAGATTAAAGTTTGCCGCGGAGGACTTCCGGTCGCGTGTGTGCTGCGTTCCGCATTCGACGCGGAATAATTACTCGAGTGCCCGGCAAGTCCCGAGTATATGTATCAGCAAATAAAGATGTTTCCCGCAGGGAATCTCTTTCATCGCATTTTCTTCATCCCCCCCGCCCCTCATCTCCTCGTTTTCTTGGTGCATCTCTTGCTCTCGGTCAATGTGCATCCGAGAGTCGTCTTTTTTACCTCCATCAACGTCGAGCGTGTTTTCTCCAGCCGTTGCTGCACACACCTCACGGTAGTCATCAGTCGTATTTATAGAACGTGACTCGTTGCATTGCATTGGGCAGCACTCTGGCATGCCTGAAAATCTTGCGTATATAATACACATTTATAAGGCATTCCGGGTAAATTATAGTCTCTCAGAAATGTCTCCGAGTTTTTTTGTTTTCGTATTTTTCAATGGTGGTTTTTTTTTTTTTTTTAATGACAACTTTTGAGGTAACAGTTTTTTAAAACCAGCAATTTGTTTCACACACTGAGAGCGAAATCGTTTGTTCAGTAATGTCAATAATTTTCTTTTTATCGAAATTCGGCAAATTGGTTTTGTCGACCTTTTTAATTTAGACTTATTTGCCTCTGGTAGTTGCAGCCATGAGAAAATATTAAAAGCTTTATCCGTAATCGCGTAACTGCGTGGATTCTGATTTAGTTGCGGCAGCGGCCGCTATGTTGCGCATTCGCTCGAGATCGTTCTCGAGAGCAAAGTCAGGCCTGGCTAGCGTATAAAGGGAGCTATAGCCTATACAGAGATTGTATTATTTTGGCTTCGGTAAACAACGAAAAAAATACCATTTTGACATGATCACGATATCCTTCGAGGACTATTTTTGATACCTGCCCTGTTCCTTTGCGAGGCAGCGCGGCTTCTGCTCCGATATTTGAAGCAGAATGCTTCGCTTTTAAGGAGGAAAAATTAATGCAACGAAAATTTGCTCGAACCAGGTCCCCGCAATTGTTTCTTTGACAATTTCAACTACGCGTGTATATAGTTATATATATACTTTTTTTTCGTCATCGCGACGTAAAGCAACGTCACACAGTATGATGTAATATCGTTAAGGGGACCACAATCGCGTGGTCATTCCAGCTAAGAACTAAATTTTATATGTACTGTTTTTTTTTTTTTAAACATTGACTTAACTAAAAATATATCGTTACTGTATGACTGTGCGAGTTCTCAACGCTGTCTTACTGCGATTGTAATGATTAGAGTAAATAGTAGAAACAACAAATAATGGAGTTGCCGATACTGTATATTATCGAGTTGCCATAACTATATATACAATTTGTTACCAATTGAAGTTTTGAGGTCTTTATTTAAATCATAAAATCATCGTTCCTATTATAATTTCTTTTTTCTCTCAGTGGGCATACTTTATATGCACGTCATGAAGCTCGACTCGATCCCTAAAAAAGAACGAAAAAAAAAAAAAAAAAAACAGATTTTACCGATTTGGGGGACCGCATTGTATTCAATAATAATAATTTTCGGAAATTAATGAACATTGCATTGGTTTCTTTGAGCAAGTAAATTATTATATCTCAAGGGGCTAAAAATTGTATGAAATTTACGCGCTCTGCGGGCCGAGTGACGTCACAGCACCCCTAAAAACTTGAACGGTCGGTGAAAAAATATTCGCGAAAGTAAATCATTAGTGCACGAGTCTGTGTGTCTAATATATATTATAGCGTATGCTGTAATTTAAAAAATTAATCAAGGATACACGAAAGCAACATCTGCAAATTTGCTAAGATGTTCTTAAAGACAATTAAACTCTTTTCCCGCGGTGTTGATACAGTTGTGTTTTTGCAACACGATACAAAACAATATTTGTACACTTTCTTCGATTGTTCAGGTACGTTAGTCATGCTTTAACCCCATTTACAGACTACATATTTACGAATCAAGATGATTTTTTGGATTAGGGATGATTGGCTGCTTGAACTTTTTAATTTTATCGCTAGAGGCGCTGTTGCACTGTGGGGTGTTGTGACGTCACTGTCCAGTGATGTACATTTTAAATGCAACTCAATTTTCAAGCTGGCACAATTAATTAAATAATTATGAGTAACTGAAAATACCTATGCTAATGATGTTTTTTGAATAATTATCTTTTAAATTCATTTAAAAGCTGAAAATTATTGCGAGTTCTCTGTTCCGGGGGAGGGGATCTCGAGGGATGAAGTTAAATACGAAAATTGAAAGATTTTATGGGGGATGGAACGCGTAAAATGGCGCAGAGTGTCGATCATTGGAAAATTAAATCTTAGCGGTGCGATCGGCTCGAAATTTTTTGAAAAATTGAAATTAAATATGACTTTAAAAGCTCGACTGGGATCCCTCGTGGGATAATGAGACCGGTAATGATAGAGTCAAACGTGGGGCAACTGTGTACTATAATATGAAGACGACTACGCGACGAACGTCATTCTCGCGACAGGCTATAACTAATGACGCCATTGTTGTCCCGACACCCGGCTTCGAATTGTGCACCTGCTGTATTGAACCCGAAGACAGCAGAGAAAGAGAGAGAGAGAGAGAAAGAAAGGCTGAGGGTGTGCATCGTTCACCATGTCCATAAATATAACTCAAATTTTCATAAAAGTTTTCCATGTCCATCAGATATCTCGTTAAAAAAAAAAAAAAAAAAAAAAAAAATAACTACGACGACGACAATTCGCGGTAATTAAAATCCACGAATTTGATAATAAATTCCATCATACGCGCACCTTAAAGAGGGGATATGAGGTTAGAATTTTGGAATTGCAAGCCTTTTTTTTTGTCCTGGGACTTATAACAGTGCAAACCTTATCGCGAACTCGTTCCAATTTATGTGGCAAATTTTATACGTCGCGTTGGAATTCTTTCACCTGTCTCGACAGCTATCAACGAGATCCGCTGTTGTCAAAACGTTCACACAATTTTTCACACGATGACGTATCGCAGAGGGGGGGAAAAAAAAAAGCTTTCAATCGTTGAAATTCCCGCTATGGTTTTAATTACTGCAACGTGAAGATTATTTTCAGCAGAATAGCGAAAGAATATCGAGCCCTTTATACTTATATCTATCTTGTACCCATTACATAGAAGTGCGCCATTTTTCTCGCTTTTTTTTTTGATCTTGGTAAAACGTAAAAAATTGAATGACGAATAGATTCAAGAGGTGATGATCGAGGGGGTAAAAAAAAAAAGAAACATTGCAATTACCGCGGGGAGAGAAGACCGCGAGTAAATTGTTAATCGTGTTATGACTTACTCCTGGCGCGAATAAGATCGATAATGACGACGCAGTCTGATGAGATTTTACGATAGGAAAAAAAAAAAAAAAGATTTGCGAGGAAAAAAAAAAGTGGTTTTCCGTACGGTAAACGAGGAGGAGTGTGCAATAGAGCGTCATTATATATCTCTCGTTGCACATGCGATTCTCTGGCGCCAGGCAAGTCCTATCGCAATTGCAGAGAGAGAGACGGTCAGTGCGAAACGTGGCAAAAGTCCTTTTTTTTTTTCTCTTCCTTCTCCATACGACACCGAATACGTTACGTTCCCAGTCGCGATATATTATTAAGAGATGCCTTTAGCTACGTATATATACACGCGTAGAAGAAAAAAAAAAATGTATATGCATCGCTATTGCAGGCTCGAATCGAACGATGTTAGGAAAAACGAAACTGTTCTCGGGACTTAACGTGTAACGAAGGACGCGAAAGATCGTTCATCGAAGGCTCTTTTGTTCGTTAAATATTTCTTTTTTTTTTTTTTTTTTTTTTTTCTTTTCCTTCCGGCAATATTCACAAAGCGATGAAACGACACACGGTGATAATAATTGTAGGGAACGCGATCTCCGGTTCGAAGTTTTTCTCGTTCATCGGAGCTGGCCCATAATTATCAGCTGACTAACTTTTGTGTTCGATATTACGATTTTTAACGAGACAAAAGTATTACACGAGAAACCCGAGAGACTAATCGAGCCTCTCTCGATCTTAAAACTGTAAAATTGGCATACTCATTTTTTCTTTTTTCGTTTATTCAGTACATAAATAGATCCTCGGATCTTTCGATATCATTGCCAATTTTTTTTTTTCTATTTATTCGTGTTTTTTTTCTTTAGATTTTCATAATTTTTTTTATGCCGAGACAATTTCGTGAAATTCTGAATTGGCTAAAAGTTTTTTGAACCAATGATCAAAGTTGCTCCGTGTAGAAATTCTTCATTACTTAAAATAGACAGTCCGAAGAAAGTAATCTCCCTAAAACGAATGAAATTCTGTCTTGTCTGACAAAATTGAGTTTTCGCGTGTCTCGATTAATTTTTAATGAAAATTTTGTGTTTTTTTTTTTTTTTCCCCCTCCAATCCTCTTGTGCAAAATTGCTACGTTCGTTAATTCATCGAAGCGCTCGCGAAGGTCTCGAGTATTATTCGGTATAACGCGTGCGTTATAGTTACAATGTGTATAAATTTGGGTCAGTAGATTTCTTCGGGTCTCGAAGCTTCGCACGCCCACCAACGACGATCGGGGCGCTCTAATGACTGCCATTAATAATTGTCGCGGTATTCTTTGCAACGTTATAACCTCCGTCGTACATAATATATATACCTATATCGTACATGAATGTGTATACACAGACACACACACACACACACGCACACATATATATGCGTGTAAAAACATACGGTTCGCGTTATTCTCGCGTATGTACGTGTCGACGTTATTATCGTTATCAACGCGCACGCAATTCCATTAAGAATGTATTGAACGTACCTTCCCAATCAAAAGTGACTTTCCTCGACAATATTGCATACTTCATGTTAAGATAAAAATGGAAAAAAATTCAACCACAATAAAGACGATAAGAAGATTAATTTTGAATAATAATGATGCCAAAAAGTTATCAATAAATTGTTTAAACAAAACATTGTTTAACAAATTTTTAGGCAAAGTTTTTTTTTGACACGTGAAATGAATTCGTTGATTTTTCTGACTATACGTGAATTTTTGAAATAAATTTCTTATCTCATTTTGAAATTTCGGTTTTCGAAAATTTTTTAATTTTGAAAAATGAAGGAAAAATCGTGAATTTTGTATATATTTTCGTGAAAACGTTGCATATTACAATCAAGAAGTTTCCAGGGCATTGAACGAATAGCTTCGTAAATACAATCTTTAAAAATTTCCGAAAATCGAAATTTCAAAATGATAAGAAAATTTAAAAAAAAAAAAATTCACGTGTCGTCAGAAAAATCAAAGAATTCATTTCACATGACAAAGAAAAAACGTTCCCTGGAAATTTGTTAAACAATGTTTTGTTTGAACAATTTATTGATAAGTTTTGGGCATTATTATTATTAAAAAGTAATCTTCTTATCGTCTTTATTGTGGTTGAGCTTTTTCCGATTTTTATCTTATCATGAAGTACGCGCTATTGTCGACGAAAGTCACTTTTGGTTGGGAAGGTACGTCCGATACATCCTTAAGCCCGAACATGGAGTGTAGACGAGACGATGAAAGGGAATATAAAAGTGAAGCGAGAGTCACGAGAACGTTGACGAGAGTTTCGATTGTTTCGAGAGAATCGCATAAGATGACCATGAAAGGGTGCGAAAATTGTGCTAAAATCTCACGTATGTATTTATGTGGGAGATTTTACAAAAAAAAATATTTTTTTTCTCGCCGATTTTTGTGTATTAAACACAGCCCTAGGAGAATTTTTCGAGGAATTTTTCGATCTTAAACTTCATTCAGTCAGTCCATCAAAGCTTCTCATAAAATGACATTCAAGGCAAATTTTCGAGCATAAGGAATGAGAATTCGTAAAAAAAAAAAAACTCAAAGAATAAAAACTGCTAGTTTTTTTTACCTAATTTCGAAAAAAAAAATATGGACAATATCGCAGAATCACGCGGGAAGAAAATTACCGCTATACTTTCGCCTACTGAAGATACGCCATTGTTTTTTAAAAACTCAAATGTACAACGAGATTTCTCCAATGATATTACGCAACTTTTGAGCCTAATCTGAACGTAGTACGAGCTGATCTTCGATTTTTATTGCATGAATGTTCGATGAATCTTTGATAATGTGAAAAAAAAAAAAAAAACATTTTTGGATCATCCCTGAGCTACTTTAGATTCAGCCATTTGTTTTTTTTTTTAATATTATGACGCTAGAGAGAGAGAGAGAGAGAGAGAGAGGGTTCATGTCAAATCTAGGGTAATATGCAATATGCTAATGGACAATGGCGCCCAAAAATTTGTAATCGATCGAGGAAAAGAAAAGTGTCAGGCTGAAATGTACTGAAAACGAACTCTTTGGTTAAATAATTTGATATCTTTCGTTTCAATTCGTCTTTTCCGGGGATATTAAGAGTTTTAGGTCGCATATATATTAGCCGAAACTTTGGTGAACATCAGGAAATCTTTATTCGTACGCGAAACGTGAGATATATTTTGAAAATGGCATTGTCCGTCCGTTAGATGACCTTATGATTGAGTAACGCTTTCGTTATTCAACGCGATTGCTCTCTTGTAATCGATTTCACGTTCATGTATCTCGTGCTCGCTCTCATCGCAGCGAGGCTTATTTTTCTATCTTTCAATTTTTTTTTTCCCGATGGAAAATGCTCTTGCCCGTCGAACTATTCAGGGATTTCTTCTCGTTTTTTTTTTTTTTTTTTGCAAAATATTCTCGAATTTTTCGCCTCCTGTACAGGATGCAATCAGGCGAGACCTATCTGTCGCTCATACGAGGTTCCCCTTTTCCCGACGCCTGAGGAAACGTTTTTTTTTTTTTTAATTTTAATTTCATCGACAGCCACGGCGCAAAGAGACGCAACCGCGGCATTCTCACGAATTATGCGCAGCTCGTTCAGCAAAGAGAGTCCGTACAGAGAGTACAAATATAGCTAGGCAAATTTATACACACACACACACACACACACACACACACACACACACACATATATATTTGCGCTCCCCGTGTGCATGAAATGCGACAGTCCCGTTGGCCGCACGAGCTTATGCAATCGTCTTTATAGACGTTCGATGTGGATTATATTCGTTACGGTATGCGAATATATATACGACACTCTCCGCGCATAACTCTCGCATACATGATGAGGCACTTGCGAAATCATTGCTAAATTGAGAGAAAAAAAAAAATATGTATATATGATTTTTACGAACTTTGATCGATCAAGCCGAAATTTGCGCGCGAAAATTTGCAAGATTATAAAAAATAACGCATACGAGTCAAAATGGGGAAAATAAAAAAATGAATGTACAAGACACTTTTACGTTTGTGAAAAAAAAAAAAGTTAATTATGAATAATTTTTTGCAATTGGAAATCGTCGTTCCATTTTTTTTTTTTTTTCTCGTACGCGATAATGAGAATTCTCGAGCAACGAACGAACGAGTAAAAAAAAAAAAAAAATAATAATAATAATAATAATTTGTTTCGACAAATGGAGGTCGAGTTGAACGACCGTTCTCGTGCCAGTGGCTTGCGAGACTGTCGCGCAACTATTTTCCGCTCACTTTGTTGTTGACAAACACACGCACATACACACACACACACACATATATATATATGTGGCTTTTACGCCCTGCTTACACCAAAGTGCAATATGATCCAGGTCGCGTGTATATATATATATATATATATATATATATATATATATATATATATATATATACCTATGTACTCGATCGTCATTCGACACTGCGAATTGCAATCAATATTGCATACGTATGAAAGAAAATAATGTTCGTATAATATCGCGAGAAAGAGAGATCGATTCGTTAGACTGACATTGAAAAAAAAAAAAAAAAAAAACTGACAATTCTCCGAATCATCAGCTGATGATTCAATTTTTTATTTTATTTTTTTTACACCGAAACCTCAATTAGAATTTTTTTCGCTAACATTCGAAATTGATTGATCATTGAATCAATACGTAATTAATTAATTGATTGATTAATTAAAAAAAAAAAATACTTTTGAGAACGTGAAACAGATTAATTCGAACTGGCATTTCATTAAAAATTTATGTCAATGTTGATTTTGTCCGATTGTTGATTTCCGGGGAAAAAAAAAAAATATTTCATTTCGGGTCGAGATAATCTAGAATAATTCACAGAAATTACGTTTTCTTGATTATCAGGACATGTCGTTCACGCCCAAAGCATGAAAATTGTAACTGATGAAAAAAAAAAGTGTTTAACTCGATGGTGAATGTCTCGTGTACGATCTTCTGTCCTATAGATTTATTTTTCCACGTATATATATATATAATACATGTTCAATTACATAGCCGCGAGAAAAAAGTTCCCTCCGGCTACGTGTCAAGGAGTTTATTTATTCGAGACGGGAATGCCAGTTATAGCCCGAGATTTGTGGTCATCGATAATGCCTTGGGGTGTCCACGTGCTCAATATATATTGCAGGATTTTTCACTTGAAAGTTCAACATTTTTTTTGTTTTCGTCCCACAGAATTTTTCCAAGCTCTCCCAATTGACTATAATTTTTTTATTCAAAGAATTTTCTAATTTCTTTTCTTTCAAATTTCCTCCTCATCCATTCTTTGCTTTCTTCAAATTAATTTATTTGTATTAAGAAATGAAAAATTTGGTCAAAAATCGTTTTACTCTAATCGAAATATCCCATATAATGTTTGCGGTGCAGTACGAAAAAAAAAAAAAAAAATGCATTTGCACTCGTAGTGCAAATGCATTTTATACGTAAATTCCAGCATTAATTCCTCAACCATCGTATTACGTGAAAAAAAAAAAAAAAAATTCTCTTCGCGACCTCTTGCGAATCCCCCCAAGACTCAATGACAGCGAGCAGAGGCAATTTTTCTTGTCAAATTCCCCCCCTCCCGCCCCGAGCATCAATATTACACGATTTATCGAACGAAAGTCCCCTTGAGAATTTCGAATTTAATTTCTGTCGGAGCGATATATTATCGATTAAGACCAGTGACGTCAGAAATCGAGGATTGAGAGCAAGTTACGATCGATTAACGTTACGCCACCAGGGAATACCGTGTACATGCCATGTAATCCTTCAAGCTATATATATATATATGTGTGCATTATATTCCTGGCAATTGTAGAACGAACCGATTGCACTCGCCCTATCGCCGTTTGTTTCACGCGAATCACGTAAACGTGAGCCACACAGCTGTTGGACTTTTTGTTTTTTCCAAAATAAACAAAAAAAATTGATAAAAAGTAAATTTGAATATCTTCATATTAAAAAAAAAGTAAATGAGGATCTAAAATTAATAAATTAATCAAAATTGTCGAATCTTTTCATGATGAAAATTCGGTAAAATATAATTTCATTATTTCTTGTAGTAATTCGCCATGTCAATTAACATTTCAATTGCAATCACACGCGAATTAATTGCATTTCATTCCCGATCAGTAAATTTACCAAGAATCATTTTATCAATTTTTAAATTATTTATAATTCAGCCAGTATTGTCATTTCGATGCTAATTTGATTTTGATTCCATTAAAATTGCCTCTTTGTAATCAATCTTTTTTTGTTTTTTCTTCATTTTTTTTTTGTAATCGCAGTTTTGCTCAACTCCGATAGTGTGCACATACGCGCTTGGTGAGCTTTTCTCTCGTTCTCAATTCACATTTATACCACAAATATGTATGTTGACTATATGTATATATATATATATATATATATATCAACATCAACTACACGGTCTATGTGTGTCGCGAGGAGTGCAAGGTGAACGAACTGGAACAGCCGCGTGTTCGCCTCCGCAACTCTTCGGAGCGAATGAAAAATCTATATACATAATACACAGCTGATACGCGTACTGTGACGATACGTCGATCTGACACTTTTTTTTTTTTATTTGCTGTCATTAATTTTTTTTTTCCCCTCCCTCTGACTTGGATCAGATCTCTCTTGATTTCTGTTAGTTTGGGTTGAAAAAAAAAATGTTCTTCGATCTCTTATTTTTTTTTTCTTTTTTTTTTCGTGCTTTGAAAACGAAGAGTCATTTTTTTTTGTTAAATTTTTATTTCCTGTCGAGGTTGCTCGACTTATGCTAATCGCTGACTTACCAGTCGCCCACTAATTGAGCAATTGAGTAATTGAATGCCTCTTCGTGTGCGCCCTCAGGCTACTTTTATACCCGCCACTTACCCGCAAACTATGTTACTCGCGAGTTATGTGTTTGTGTATATATACATATATATATATGTTGTTAGCTTTTGTGCCTGGCTGCATAATATACTGTCTCTCGGTGCTCTTCGATTTGGTTTTTTTTTTTTTTTTTTTTTTTTTTCCGCCCTTTCGATAATCCACTCTCGCTAATTACTGCGAAATTGCAAACTTAATTTTTTCTCCGTTTATAAAATACTGAATTTTTCAATTCGTCGATATTTTGATCTGCAGCTTGTCATGAACAATTTCCAAAAAGACTGAATATCTCAACGATCGAGAAATGTCCTTTGAATGAAGTTTTCTTGACGTTTTTTTCTTCTTTTTTTGAGTAAATATTCTTAATTTTTTAATTCTTTTTTTTTTTTAAATTAAGTCGTAATTTTACGAACACAGCTACGTAGAGGGAAAGAGGCTCGAAAAAATTTCGGAGTAATTTACCGCGTTACAAATTTATCCTGCAGTGAATCCGGAGAATGCTTTGGGTCATTAATATTTTTATATTTGTTTAATTAAAAAAAAAAAAATAGAACTCGTGTGAAATTCTTCAAATCTAAACAATCGTAATTCGTTTTTCGTTAATTAAAATTCCAAAAAAAAAAAAACAAACACGTTTGTTGAAAAATATCTGACATTCGTAAATATTTTTAAAAGATTTCGATGTAATTGTAATCTTGAAAAAATCCTCATGTGTTGTGTACTTGACTCCTTTTAGCGTTGACTGTACTTGATCCGTGTGTCTGAGGGTCTAGTCTGCGAAAGAATTCTTTACTTTTTTTTTTTCCCCCTTTCTTTTTCATCGTGAGATTCGCCAGCTGGGAATTTTTATTATTTTTCTTCCGTCTTTGTTAAACGCCCCTGAGAATGTTGCTCTTTTATCGTCGTGGGCACATCGTCGCCGGTAGACTTGTCTGTTTGTGTATGTGTGTGTGTGTGTGTGTGTGTGTGTGTGTGGGGCTGTCTGTCTGTCTGTCTGTCATATCGCGAACGTTGAAGCATCAATAGCATAGACAGCAGAGAAAATCCAACGATGTGCTCCACATTTTACAATGTATCATATGTGCATCCTAGGCCACTTATCGTCCCAGCATCGTTGCATTTTTTATCGTGAGATTCCGAGCAAATGTACGTCGGAGATTCCTGGCCATTTTGTATGGAATAGCACAAAGTTGCATCAGAGGAAAAAATTCATCGGGGTAAATTTGCTGCCGATGTGATACGTAAAATTTCTTATTTCGATTATCATAGAAGCGAAATTTGTAGCAAGCAATTTCGCAAGTCTCAACCCATTTTTGTGTTAAAAAAAAAAAAACCTCCCGTATTGTCAATATTTGGAAAATTAGAGCTGTCGAGGACCATTTTTTTTTTTTTGAAAATTAACTCCTTCAGAAAATCCGAAGCCTTTTACCGATACTCACGAAATCGAACACCGCAAACTTTCTTCAGTGATATTCTAATCACGAGGCAAAAATTTGGCCAAATGTCGCACGATTTTGGGGAAATTAGAGTCCTATGTATTTTGGTTTTTCTTGAAAATTCAAAATATCAAAATCTGAACTCTATCACCGATTCTCGTGAAATTCGATATATTCATCAATGATACTTTATTCACGAAAGAATGAAATTAGCACAATATCTTTAAATTCGGGGAAATTAGAACTGTCAGAGATGTTTTTTTTTTTTTAATTCGAAATTTTAATAAACAATTTGTCCAAGTGATTTTCGCCAAATTCAATACCAAACGTCCTTCCATGATACTCCATTCGTGTAAATAAAATTTTGCACGATATCTCAAAATTTACGAGAGTCAGTGGCGGCCACAGATATTTTTCGAAAATTTTCAAAGTCTCGTAAAAAGAATCGTCGAGCAATTTCAGCGAAAATTGAAGCGAAACAAAGGTGGTGGAATGCTCAAAGTATTTGCAAAGTTTCAGCGAGATCGTTCGAGCTGTTTCTCGAGGTATTAGCAGTTTGAATTTTTTATGGCCAGGACAAACTTTGTACCGTCGATTGCTGGAGGATACTTCTTTCGAATCTCTGTGCCCCTGTGGTCTCGTTATCGTTCACGAAAATTATCCTCAGACCTGTCTCGCATATGTCGCGCTCCATGTCAAATTAGGCACACCCCGTTTTCTTTTTTTTTTTGGTATCAAAAAAATTATTCAGTGCGGGAATTTCGAAGGACAATGTATCCATGACATTTCACCAAAATTTCATCCCATCCCTCCACTATCGTTGGTTCTCGAGATAATGATTAACGAATTCTCAATTTTGTAAAAATCACAACTTTGTAACTGCTGATTGGATTTAAATGATTAAAAAAAAAGAAAATTTCTTTTTTTTTTTTGCCCTTTTCGAAAAAAAATATGTCATCACCGGAGAAAATTTCATTAGACAGTTTTCGGGGTAATTTTTCGATTTTTTTTTTTTTCTACGAAAAGGCCACCCGGAATTCCACTCACTATTTTTTTTTCCTGATAGAGTGGGACAATACGTAGCTCCGCAGGATTTTTTTAAGATTGAAGAGGGCATCAGTGAAGAGGGAAAAATTGTTTTTTTTTGTCAATTTAACCCGAAAATTGTCTGATGAGCTTTTATCCGATGACGGTATAATTTTTTTTTACGAAAAGGGCTAAAAAAAATAAAAAATACTCCTTTTTTAATTGTTCAAATCCGATCAGCAGTTGCAAGGTTATGATTTTTACAAAATTGAGAATTCATTAATCATTATCTCGGAAAACAAACGATAGTGGGGGGAATGAAATTTTGGTGAAATGTCATGGATGTATTGTTCTTCGAAATGCTCATATAGTGAATAATTTTTTCGAGACCAAAAAAAGAACGGGGTGGCTGAGTTGTCATGGAGTTCGATGGATTGGACTGTACAAAAAAAAATTATACGCACTCACGCAATAAACTCATATATATATGTATGTTTTACTTCCAAGAAGAATGACCGCACGGGCTTCCCCCGCAATTTTTATATATACATATATATATATTGTTGAATATTTGCGCGTCTTCGTCATGATCGCGACGTTGGTGATCCGAGAACGCGTATCAGTCACGTCACGAAATCAGCACGACGATTATGAGTGTCTAAATGAGCTTGAAGTTGATTTTTCATACGCAACTCTCGAAGCTTATCGACCAAAGCGCGTCCCGGCAAAGTCATAAAGTCTATATTACTTACGAAGAATTGATATTGTCACACACAATCTTTTCTATAATCGCTGCATCTCTCTCTCTCTCTCTCTCTCTCTCTCTTCCTCCCTTTGTTTTCTTTCATCGTCGCCTTTTTCTTCTTCTTCTTCTTCGCCTCTCTCGATTAAACCCCTCTCCTCCAAACGAGATGATACAAAAAAAGGCCTGTGAGAGCAAATAATTTCGGAGAAGCATAATTTGATTTATAAAAATTTAAAAAAATTAAATATCGTGAGATCTATAAGATTTTTCGTCCTTTTTTTTTTTCATTTCTTGGATACCCTTTACTTTTTTTTTTCTCATTTCAATAATTACAAAATTATTTTAGTCCCGATTTCGTGGTTTTTTTTTTCTCGATTACGCGCGTAGCGGAGCTCGAAATTTCATAAACCCAATGGCAATATACGATTTGTTTTTTTTTTTCCCCGAGTCGTAAGAGCCGGAGACTCGATAATCGAATGATACAAAAAAAGATTACTTTTCGTTGAGAGATTCAATGCAAAAACTCGCGAGTAACGGACTTATGGATGGTTCCTCTCGTTGCGAAAATGATATCTTTGCCTCTTTGTCTTCACCCCGAGCTCAATAAAATCGCGAGAGTCGCTGGACTTTCGTTTCTTCATCGTCAATGTTACTTATATATATATATATATATATAGATACGGTCGCGCTCGATAACCGATTCCCCAATGATTTATGATGATTGCTTACTTCTCGCGCCCGAACGCCCTCGGTTAGTCTGTCGTCCATACAAACCTCTTCTCCGCGCACATACTTTCCTTCAACGCCGTGTTCTTCCTCTTCGCTGCTTTTCTTGAAAGACACACCGAGCGTTAAAACACCTGTCGCTCTCGAGTGTGTTTGCGCTCGTTTTACGATCCCCTCCCCCCCTCCACTCTGTTTCACAAGTGTACAGTCTTTCTCACCTCTCGTATGAGTCACCTAACTTCGGAATTTTAGGCTCCCCAAACAAGCCTGCGTGAAAAATTACATATCTAACAGAGAGACACGAGTCGTGGGCAACGCTAGCCAATAAAAACTCTACCGGAATGAAGCTTTCGGACGCTCGCATTGATCCACCGGTCTGACTCGCCGAATGTTATCCATGCAGTTGACTCACGTTTTTTTTGGGGCAAAAATCGTCGCGAAAGCTTCATATTCCGGTAGAGATTTTATTGGATAGAGTCGTTTCTTGTGGTAAAGTTTTAAACTGGTAGGGTTGTTTCGAGGCCCCTGAACTCTGGTAGAGAGTTGTCATTGGGTGGAGTGAGCAGTTAATTAAAAAAAAAAAAAATGGAGCTTAGAACGATGGGGGGACTTTGAATAATAATTTTCACGGATTTACTTGGCACGTAGTTCGTGCAACAAATATAAGTATCTTGTGACAAGTTTCATTTTCCCGTCGTATCTATACCCAAACTGATAGTCATTGCTCCACGCCTCGATCTAACCTTCGTCAGCTCAGCGGAGAAAAGTCACCAAAAATGAATTTACTCTTCAACAGAATTGGGTGCTAATTTTGTTGATAAGTTTATTCTTATGGTGCTCGGAGCAAAGAATCAAACCTCAAAAGTTCTCTGCTGGCATGAAGTTAAAGTAGCATCATTGAGAAATGAACGATATACTGAATTTCTGCTCCAAAGAATTTAAAATTTGAATACAAAGGTTTCCGCTCGGAATTTCGGGTTGAAGCGACTCCTGAAAGAACTTGAATCCTGTTCGGTAAAAAATAATTATCCTTCATTCCTCGATGATACTCTGCTACTTTAATTTCATGCTAGCAGAGAGCTTTTGAAGTTGAATTCTTAGCTGTAAAGCACAAAAGCACCAAAACGATAAGCTTAGCATCTAATTTTCGTCAAATTCATTTTGGACACTTTCCTCTGCTGAATTGCCGAAGGTCTCGATCTCAAAGTGTAAGCAATTGCGCGTGCACACACGTGTATACACACACAGCTCATTCGCGAGGCCCACACACGACACCAGCTGATTGCGAGAGCCCCATTAATTGCAATTAACGGGTGTACGTCGAATGCTTAGACAATGTTGCCCTGTATGGTACAGATTAACAATCAGACTCGTGATGGAACTGATTGCGATAGATACGAGCGACAGGTGTGTGGATCCAAAGCGCATTTTGTGGTCACAATACTCCTAGGTCATGGATCCGCTAAATTTGCGTACGTATCGAAGCATATTCGAGTGCGTATGCGAGATCGTGAAATTCAAGCCCCCCCTTTTGACGTTAAGCCACACGTATAAATGTAACGATGTGCAGTGCGCAACGTCGATTACATGGCGTTTCCGGAGCGGTCGCTTTGTCATTAGCGAAGTATGCTGGTTGATTCGAATTTTTCACAACCAAGATATTGTGCAAGAGCTGCTCGCCCCGAGGGACGCGAGTCGGCGTTGTTTAACGATGGCATTTATCACACGACTCTCTCTCTCTCTCTCTCTCTCCCTCTCTCTTTCTCTCTTTTTCTCTCGATGGAGAATGCCGGATAGAGCCGTGTACATATTTATTTATTTATTATTATCATTATTATTATTTCTTACGTGCTTGTAACACACCGCGTTCATTCATCTCGCGTGCACACACGTGGGTATATACGCCATCATTCATGAAAGTGCGATCTGATAATCGTGACGTTAAAGGAAGTTCAACAGGTTTTAGCACGGGAATTTTTCTTTCTTTTTTTTTCCTCTCTAGCTTTCCGCAAGTGCGGTTGCTAATCGACACGTCTTTGTGCTTAGTATTTTGCGGAATTATATCGTCACCAAAATTACACGATCAGCGTACGAAGGAATTTTTCATTTTTGTTTCGAATAATCATTGATCGTCGCTTCCGAACGAATTGAACATCGGTCGAGACTATCGACTGATGAATCAAATTAAGGATGTATCGGACGTACACCTTCCCAACCAAAAGCGACTTTCGTCGACAATATTGCATACTTCATGATAAGATAAAAATCGAAAAAATTCAACCACAATAGAGACGATAAAAAGATTACTTTTTGATAATAATAATGACCGAAAGTTATCAATAAATTGTTTGAACAAAACATTGTTTAACAAATTTTTAGGGAATGTTTGTTTTTGTCATGTGAAATGAATTCGTTGATTTTTCTGACTACACGTGAATTTTTTTAAAAAATTTCTTATCATTTTGAAATTTCGATTTTCGGAAATTTGTAAAGGTTTTATTTACGAAACTAATTCGTTCAATGCCCTGGAAACTTCTCAATCGTAATGTACAACGTTTTTACGAAAACATATCCAAAATTCACGTTTTTTACTTCATTTTTAAAAATTACAAAATTTTTGAAAATCGAAATTTCAAAATGATAAGAAAATTTAAAAAAAATTCATGTTCAATCAGGAAAATCAACGAATTCATTTCACGTGTCAAAAAAAAAAACTTTCCCTAAAAATTTGTTTAACAAAGTTTTGTTTCAACAATTTATTGATAACTTTTTGGCATTATTGTTATTCAAAATTAATCTTCTTATCGTCTTTACTGTGGTTGAATTTTTTCCGATTTTTATCTTATCATAAAGTATGCAATATTGTCGACGAAAGTCACTTTTGGTTGGGAAGGTACGTCCGATACACAGCCTTAACTTTCAACCTGCTTGTTCCCTTTGTAAGATTATAGTTTTGTAAAAAAAAGAATCGATTAATAATCCCGGAAAACCATCAGAAATAACGAGTATCATTGTTATTAATTTATTTTTGTTTCATGATTAATGTCGAAGAGCCGAGACGAATCAAAGAATTTCAGGATATGCGATGATTTTTTTTTTTTTTTCAATAATCGATAATTAAATTAACTTTTCATTAATTCAAGGTTCATTGAGCAAAGATCAATTAATCTTTCAATTGAAAAAAAAAAAATTATAATCGTGAGCCAGCTAAGTTGTCCGCGAATGAAAAGTACGAGAAGCGTGAAGTTTAATTTTACTTTTCTTCTCTTCTCTTCTCTTCTTTTTTTTTTTTTGTATTTTCGCGAATCGTTCGGAGCCATCGCTAATGTATATATCCCTGGCAATTGCATAAGCTTCTCGTTGCACATGCACGCCGCCGGGATCCGTAGTAAATAATGCGACTATAGCAGAGTGTATAGTACTACGAGAGAGAGAGAGAGAGCGAGATTCGAGCTCGTATTCTTCGCTATATATACGCACGCGTATAACGTAAATTCTATCCTATATATATTACTATATGACACGTGATGGTAGACTGCCACCAAATGAAAACTTGAATGAAACTTGGCGCAACGCGAACACACACACACACACACGCACACTTGTCTGTGTTTCCGCGAGTGAATAGGGAAAGTGCACTGTGTGGGTAGACTCGAGTTGTGTGCACGTAGAATTGTTGGCCCCGAACGAGACAAATTAAAAAAAAAAAAAAAGCGAGAAAATAATAATAGTATATACTTGAGCAAACGAACGAAAATGGATTTTAATGTTGAAACATCGTGTCGTGTGTGGCGCCCGGATCTTTCATTGTATAATCCAATAGAAAACAGCTGATGATCACAATGCACGAACACGTTTCGTCTTCGATCGCGTGTGCCTCTCGAATCTTTCGTCATAATTTAATTTTTTTTCAAGTATACACAATGCAGTTTTATTTTTTTTTATTTTTTGTTTGTTCGTTTAATTAATTATTCAATTTTGGTAAATAATCGTAGAAGTTAGAGGCGCTTAGTCTTCTTTTTTTTTTTTCTGTGCACAATGTAAATGTTTCGATCGATGAAAATTTATTTCGTCCTTGCGATACGAAGCTCTCTTGCGGAACGATCTGTGCATCGCGTGGCACAATTTTACCGCCGTAAAATCAACTCGTGCGCTCGTAAGGAACAAAAGAGGAAACAAAAATATAATTGAGAAAACGTCGAGCTGGTTCTCTTGTCATTGTACCATGTGTATCGTTTTTTCAAAATCTCTCTCTCTCTCTCTCTCTCTTCAGTCTCCCAGAGGGGATTGTAGATCGCGACGAGACTCATCTCGACTTTTTCTTCCCTCAATCTCTCTCATTCTTCTCTCCCGTGGCTTCTTCTTCCCCACCATTATGGAGATTCAACGAGCGAAAACTTGGCCAGAACGTGAGAGAGCTACTTACTCTCGTTCTCTTTCTCTCATCCGTCCACACATTCCCCGTCTTTGAGATGCTCCCATATACCTCTGTACGTGTGACGGTACATAGGCTCGAGTGTCCCATAAAATTGTTCACGAGTACCCAATCTGTACACGTTACAACTCTCGAGGCATGTGTGCCGTTGATGGCACAACAACAATTCCCTTCGATCCTCGCGAACCCACATAAATAATTCGTCGTTTCTCCAAACGATATACATTTATGTATGCGCAAATTTTTTTTCTTCGCTGAAGAATCGTTCTCGTTCTCATCGCTAGCTGTGCAAAATCGCGATTGCGAATCTCCGCAGTCCCCAAGACACACTCTTCAATAGTCTCCTAACATACATAAAAGCTTTAACTGCTCACCGTCTCTCAAGATAGTCTTGCGAAAATTTCAGCGATATACAGTCGTCTCAATCCCCCCCGCATCAGCGAACATTCAAATACGCTTACGGACACATTTTTCAAGGCAAACTTTAGGGAAGTTTAGGTTTTAGTTTTAGTGAATAATAAATTATTTAGTTTTGTAATCAACGACACACTCGTCCACTATAATTGAATTGAGAAGATGAATGAAGAATTTTTGCTGTAATTTTTGGTGTACTCACTCGATTGGGAATAATGGACTCGTTATTCATAAAAAATTAAACAATTTTTGTGGATTTTCTTCGGGAAAAGGCTCTCCCAAAAGCTCATCCTTCATAGCTCGCATATCGATCATTATTTTTTTTCCATCTTCGTCATTCTCGTAACAAAAAAAACCTGAACCCACGTTATTCTCTCGATATATATATATACATACATACACACACAGAGTATTCGAGAACTTTGACGTCGGTTATCACCATTCGCATTTACACTCTCGATATTTTTATCATCTCTTTTTCGTCCAAGTACACGTTTAAGTTTGCCAATATGGCGCATTGAAAGTAAAGTATAAAGTTACTTCGCGCCACGACAAACTTCATCGTGCATCTCGCAGGATACCGATACAGAAGTCTCCCACGCTATTTGCGATAGTCGCAGCTGCACGAAGTGGAAACAAAAATCGAGAAAAGAGAGAGAGAGAGAGAGAGAGAGAGGGAGAGAAAACGACGAATTATCCTGGACTTTGCTCGCGGTTGTAAGCTCCAACTTCTTCGATCCTTCGCCACGATTCTCACCTCGAAATACCGTTTCTCTTGTAACCCCATAAAGCCGAGACCGCGAGACTCGCAAGTTCAGCAGAATCTGATACTCATTTAATCCTTCGATATATATATATATATATATACTTATTGCACGTAGGGTTTATAAGTAGTAACGGTATATTATGTTTTTTGTGTAATTATATACACCATGAATAGTTTCGTCATCGTGGATTCCTTATTATTTTGATAATAACAAATAATAATAATAAATATAAATCGCGATGCAATGAAAAAGGTACGTAGTAAAAATTATAATATATTTATTAAAATGTTAGTCCCTGTGCCTTTTGCTGGCCTATAGGAAAATTTTGTAAATTAAACAAAATTTTTCATTCTAAAATCTTATTTCAACTCCGATCTTCCTTATTTTCGATTCATCTCGATCGTTTTTTTTCTTCTTTTTTTCTTAATTCTCCAATGATAATTAAAATAGCTAAACAAAATTTGTCTTGAATAATCATTGAAAAGCTGGCAAACGGCCATGATCCCATATAGTCGCTTCGAGGAAATTAATGTCGATAGAAAAAACTCTTGGAGTACTAAACAATTTACGAAAACAAAGCAAATTCGGGGACGTTAAAAAAAAAAAGAAAAAAAGACAATGGAATTGTATTTTGATGAAATTCGGATAGAATTATTCGAACAATGTCTCCGTGAAAATATCGCGTTTAGCTTGGATAGCGCTTTGTGGTAATTTGGGAACTTATAATTCGAATTTTCATTATAAAGGTAAAAGTGTAAGATTAGATCGAGTTATGGTTCGACGGAGGGTTAGATCCGGTAATTTGAGATCGGATAACATACCGCGGAGTTTTTGATAACTTTGTTCAAAGTTAAAGGGGCGTCTTTGAGGCCTTTATTTTAGAGGTCTATCAGAACAATAGCGGTGTAGTTGGGGTGGAAATGATAGTTTCGGTAGAAAGCTCGGACCATTGCCTACAAAATGCCTCATTGACGATTTTCAAATAAACCTAATAGTATAGCTGTAACAGGGAAGTTGGTAAGTCATTGCGAAAAGTTTGCACGCAGGATATCTTCCTAACCGTTGAACCGATCTGGATGTCGCAAAAAAATTGCCGAAGTCATCCACTTTGAAAATGATGAACCAGAAACTTGATCCGTTGATTGATTGTTGAGTATATATTATTCACCAAAATCAAAATATCAAGAAAAATATATTTAGTCCTCTGCCAATTGGTCGATTCTCAGTGAAATTAAAAACTGGTTCGTCATTTTGATTCAGCGCATTCTTTCAACTATATATATGGGGTCAAAATTTTAGCTCAGTCGGATAAATCTGTCTTGAGAAATCCCCCTGCGCGCAAGCTTTTCGCAGTGACTTATCAACTTTCCTGTCAAAGCTATACTAAGTTTATTTGAAAAACTTCGATGAGACATTTTGTAGATTATGATCCAAGCTTTCTACTGAAAGTATATCATTTCCACCCAAAAGACCTATCGCTACTGTTGTAACAGACCTCTAAAATGAAAGGCCTTGGAGAGACGTATATGGGCCGCTTTAAATATCACCTGAGCTCAATTCTAAATTGGATTCGCGAAACCGGAAATCAAGTATATTAACGAAGATAAAAAGAACAGACGAAGGATATGGTATGAAATGACGGAAAGAGGAGAGAGAGAGAGAGAGAGAGAGAGAGAGAGAGTCGAGTAAGTATAAAAGAGTGAAAAATCGGTGTTGCGTGAATCTCTCGCGAGAGACATTGCGTAGACAGGGCTGATGGACAGCGAGACGAATGAAGAAGGACGGATTCTCCTTAAGATGGGACGGGAGTAGAGCAAACACATCAGATGCTTCCACATTGCCAGACAGTGACTGCCGTGCTATTTTCAGGCTGCACTGCCGTTGCTCTTTCTCTGCTCAGCTCCCTCTGGGGCCTTTCGTGCATCTGCAATATCTTTGATGCAGACTAGCTCTCCTTCTTTTCTCCAGCTGTTCTGCTCTCTCTCTTTCTCTCTTCTCTCTCTCTCTCTCTCTCTCTCTCTCTCTCTCTCTCTCTCTCTCTCTCTCTCTTCCCCTCTCTTTATCTTCCTTTCTTTGCGAATCATACGCCGTAGTCTCACGATTGATATGATACTCCTATAGAACACGTTATCCCGATGCTGTGCTCTCTTCGTACAGAATTCCATCGCGAATTCAAGCTCAAAGAGTTCATCCTCCCCCCCCCCCCTCGCTGTAACTCGATGCTGTTTTATTGCTCTCGTCTCATCGCTCATTCCAGGACCCGTATTACGTACTCTCTTGTATAATTCAACACACCTCACGAAGATTCGACTCGCGATTGTCACAGATTTTATTTTCATTTGCCACGGTAAATGTTTATAAAGTTTTCTCCTAAAATGACATCGATGTGCGTCGTGTGCTAGTCGGAGTCAATTCGGATATTGTATCGCGAGCTTATGGAAATATTTCTTCTTCATGCACCCCTTGTAATTATACTGAGAGGAACATTTAACACATTACGTTTATTTATTTTTTATTCATCAATTATTGCGAAAGTAATTGTCACGTTTTTTTTTTTTTTAATTTATTACTCGCGCAAATGACGAATGGCTAAAGTTTAGGAAATTAAGAACGATCAATTGTTTTACATTTTGAAATCTTCAGTGCTGTATTATTTTTAAAATTTTTAACCGTAGATCGTAAGTTTGACACGAATAATTTCGTTTCTGACCCCCTTGCCCCTTTTTTTTTTTTTGGTAAAGGAAAAATATCGTAAAATTTTGCAAAATCGTTGATATACCGATCGTTCGAGCGAATCTTCGAAACTTCGAGCCGCATTTCGTTGACGCGAAAACTCTTAAACGAAATACAAACGATTAAGATGCAATAGCTCGTCCAACCGGTCCGACAATTGCCTTGAATTCGCAGAATTTTTTTAGCTGTATGCGCTCACACACATTTAATATCCGCATGTCGCGGATAACGAGGATCTCGTCTTGTTTCTTTTTCTTCTTTCTTCCTCTTCTTCTTCTTCTTCTTCTTCTACTTCTTCTTCTTATTCGACGTGCATAATCGGGCAAGTTTTTCCTCTGTGGCTTCTTCGCCGAATTATATATTGACTCGTTTAATCCGCAGATTCCTTGCAAAATCCACTTGGCATACTAAAACGTTGCATTCCAGCTCTATATCGTGTTCATTTTTTTTTCTTCTCATTATATAATTTTTTTTTAAATTCAATATTCGTTTCTTTTTATTATTTTTTTTTGGTCGGTCCCATTATCCAGAATTTTTTCTAGAATATTATAACAGGACTTTGAACAAAATAAAAAAAAGGGCAACCTGAAACTTGCGCATTGGCATCCTCGCAATGTTCGAAATTTTATGAAGCTTTTTTTTTTCGTCTCGCTCACAAATCTCCCTCTGTGGGAAAGTGAGATTTTTCAATTTTGGCTCTCTCTCATAGCGCGGGAGAATCTTCGTGAGCGAGATAAAAAAAAAAAGTTTTACAAACGTTGGAAAATTACGAGGAAATTTGCAAGTTTCAATTTGCAACTTTTTTTTTTCAATTATGTATTTTAAGCATCCACGTGCATTCTATTTATGTTGAGATCTTCAGCTGGATATCTCAAGATGTGGAAAATGTAGAATTGTTACATGAACTTTTCGGATAATTCAAAGTTTCATAAAACCTGAATCATTAAAGGATGATTCGAATGGTGTGAAAAAATTTATATAACGATACCTCAAAATTTTGGGAAGGTTATTATTACAGATAATTTTTGAAACATTCAATTTTTTTTTTCAATCTGAGTACTTTAATTGATTTTCGCCAAATTCAATACTAAAACCGCGTCCTTCAATGATAATCTACTGATGTACAAAAAAAATTCAGCCCGATATCTCAAAATTTGCAGAACTTATGCGCATTTTTTGAAAAATTAAAAATTTCTTAAAAGGAAAACGCCTGCATCGATTTTCACCAAATTCAACACCGACCGTCCTTTAACGATAAATCTAACTCTATTAAAGAAAATTAGAACGATATCGCAAAATTTTCGGCTAAGCCAGTGCGAGTACGATCATTTTTCGAAAAATTGAAAATGACAAAATCTAAGTCAGTGTATAAAAATTTGTATGAAAATTACAATAATTAAAGGGATTATCGTGCTTTACTTGACTGCAAAATTGCAGCGCTTCAAGCTCGACTGGTTAACGAGTTACGGACGATTCAATTTTCCATAGTAATTGCACCCACGCACGTCCTGACATTTTTTTCTAAATGTGCATGATTTCTCGACGTTTTGGCACATTTCGGACGCATTGTCATTGCAAACTAGCAATAAGAATTTTACTAAAACAAAGCTTTCTCTATATGAGGGAGTAGAATTTTTGAACAGCTAATATTAATTAATAAAAATTCGTGAAAATATTATCCTCGATATTCAAATTCTTTGTCCAGAGTCTCTCGATCCGATTTTCGTCGAATCTTTCAGACCGCTCTTGGCCCGAAAAAAATTGCAACAAGTGCAAAAAATTATATACAATAGAAGCTTCGTAGATCGTTGTTCCATATATCGATCTCAATCGTAGCGCAAAATCGTTAGCGAGAAAATCCCGCGGATTTATACCGTTACGCGCGACTACGCGGTCGTTGCAATCGCGGGCGCGCATTCTCGGTAAACGCGGTGAGGGCTTTTTGCGAGCGACCTTGAACTGGGACGAAGAACGACCGTGACTGTGCCAATTATATATATATATATATATATATATATATATATATATATATATATATATATATGGAATGATGATGATGACATTGCAAAAGCATCCGTGGCAGATGTTTTCCCATGAAATCGCGAGATCCGAGTGTAGGCGGTTCGCAATACCGCGGTAGAAAAGAAAAAAAAAAAGCCAGGAAAAGAAACAAATAGAGAGAAAATGTAATTAGAGATCGCGGGGGGGGGGGTCCGCGGATCGCCGAGAGTCACGACACAATAAAATTTCTCTCGTGTCTCTTCATCTCAGCTGTTCGAGAGAAACGTATCATCATTAGTCAGGATTATCCCTATTCATCAGGGAAATTCATAACTGCGCGAGCGGAAAATATGATCAACGAAAAAAAAAAAAAACGAAAATAGCTTTTCCTCATCAACTTTTCTGCCACCCTAAACTTTCCTTTTCTCCGTGACCCTTGTTCGTATATACTCAAATGAGCATTTTTAAAATAAATTTCCGTAACATTTTTGTTGAAAAAAAAAAAAAAACAAAAATATCAAAAATTGTACACACGAAGTTTCTCGTGTGCCTGATCACGATCGTGTTCTTACTCTGAGAAAGTACAGAAATATAAAAGAAGAAGACGAAAAAAAATAATGAAAATTTTCAACGCTTTTTCTCGACTTCTCGATCAATCGCGGTAATTCCATTATAATTGCCAATAATTCGAGTGAAAAAAGTATCGAAAGTAATTGAACATAATTTTTTAATCAGTAAAGGGGTATGATCATAAAAAAATTCATGCAGGTCTTGTATCGTATGATTCATTGATGGAAATATTGTGCGGGGGAGGATCGGAGAGAATTTGAGAAAAATACGAAATAACGAAAGTGCGCACATTTCTCGTACTTCGAAGTTTCTTTCTTTATTTTTAAACCTCGCACACGTTTCCTCTTATCGGTTGACGAGAATTTTTCATCTGCATGTTTAATGCACACGAGTCTTTTTTTTTTTTTTTTTATCGTCGACGAGACAGCTGTGCAGGCTCACCTCCCTCTCTCGTACACAAAAAGCGTTGGCGTATATACGTGTGCTTGTTAGAATCGTTCGGATATGCATCGCACACGTTTTGCGTCACGATTAGAGCGTAAACCGAGTGCCACCACTCCTGGGCCACTTTTATGAATGAATACAGCCCGGGAGTGGGTGTGAATGTACTTGCAACTGTGCGTGGCACTCTTTCGTATCTACTATTAATATAGACGTACAAAAACGTGGAATTTACGATATATATATACATATAAGAGAAAGGAAGAGAGTGAGAGAGAGAGAGAGAGAGAGAGAGAGAGAGAGAGAGAGAGAGAGAGAGAGAGAGAGAAAAGGGATATAGACTTGTGAGCATGCGTGCGTGACCATGCGTAAGCAATATTAGTGAATTGCATATCAGTCACATTCAATGATTCCACTATACTCTGTCTTGTCTCGCGTGAAAAACAGGGCGTGTTTATAGGGTCAAACTTTCCGGCATAAAAACGTCCTTCAAAACAGCTTTAATATTAATTTTTATTATAATTATAATTATAATCATTTAAATTATAATTACGATAATAATAATAATAATAATATCGTACCTTTTTACCGAAAATTATTAGCTACCAATTTTTGTTTGTTTATTACTAATTCACGTATCCCAAAATTCAACAAGATTCAAGAATTGTCCGAATCGAAATTATTCCCAAAAACTTGTTTTTTTGTTTTTTCATCTCAAGACAGCAAGGTTTATGAGCAAATAGTTTATGGATAAGAATGTTTCGTAAAATGGCCGTAAGCTCAGTAAGTTGGGATTCAATCCCAGCGCTTTGGTCGCGAATAAAACTATCTCGTGATGGAATTTTTGAAAATATTTTTTTTTTTGAAATTCCTGCATCAAGTCATTGCACGATGACAACGTTTTTCTTGTCGTTTGGGTCAAATCACAGATTATTTACGACTCGTGTTTCGCGTTTTTTTTTTTTTTTTTTTTTTCATAATATGCAAACACAGCCATTTAACGTGCAATGATATTTGCGCGAGAGGCTTCTGAATTTTTGCAGACAGTTAAAAGTGCACATGTATCCTTGGTATGTCCTTTTTCCTTGAAGGATTAATTGAGATTGCCATTAAAGAGCGGGACGAATGACCCGCTCGTAAATCACTGACGGTGGACGGGCGCATTAAAGGTCTTAACCGCGTGCAAGTATATATACGTCCGGTACAGTGAACGTGTATATAGATGGAAAAACAACGAGACGAGTAGTACACGAGGCAGAGATTCTCTCTCATGATCTCTCGTGGTGCTCTCATTGGTTTTATATGCGTTAAGGAGGTACGACTAGTATGAAGAATCCAACTGACGGACTTGAAATTTTTATATGTTTTTGCCGAATACTTTATGCGCCTATTGCCAAAATTTGAGCTATATTGACCGTTTAGTTTATTCGTAATAAAATTGCAAAGTCGAGCAGTTTGAGTTACTAAAGCACGTCGTCTTATGGATACGGTTAACCGGAAGTGCTGTGATCACGGTTTTGCTGCTCACGTATCCAACTACACCCGTTGAAAAACTGAAACTTGATAGATTAGATATAATAGATATTGTAAAAAATTGAAAAATTACTCTTCACCGTGTAGTTCTGGCACTACATCATAAAAAAGTTTCAATTTCCGGTTGTAAATGGTCAGAACGATCAAATAGCACCCACAGACTTAGCAACGTCGCGAGTAACAGCTGATGGGTTTCGGCAAACATAACCTAGCTTTGTTTTGATGTTAGCAACGAGGATAGAGTCATCTTCGTTGGTCACGTATACCAACTTATAGCATCGCCAATGCGACGTTGCCAAGTGTTTACTTCAAATTCCATCATGTTATTTATGGAGTTTTATTATTTATCACGTATCAATTATATGTATAATTATCATTCTGCCGATCGTATTAATTCCACTGAGGTAATTCAAGTCTATTTTAATAGATTTTCGGCTGATTTTTTAAAATGTTTTTTAGTCCGTTTTTGTGGTAGACATGTCATTATTATTATGATGGAGACTACTATCGAGTCGTTGACAATCTAATTTTTCAGTTCTTATTAGTTCATGCGCAATAAATTAATCATTTACCACAAAATTTTTCACATTATAATCGATAATATGAATAATCAATGCAAATAAGCATAAATCAGAACAGCTGTGGGTAAAATGAATTTAGACTTTTTTTTGACTCCAAAGAACTAGTCGTACCTCCTTAATATCCTGTGTGTATATGCGTCAACGTTCGTTCGTAAAACTCACGTTCTTTGAGCTCGTTTCTCTCTTCGTTATATCTCTCTCTCTCTCTCTCTCTCTTCTTCTTCAGCTTTCTCGATCCATCGATGCATATCAATTGCTTAAAGTCAAAGAGTTCAACATGTTAAAGGATCTGTGATACGTCTTTTTGCCTCTCAGCAATTGATAACTCGATTTTTTACGAGTCCCACGATTTCTCTCTTTCTCCCTCTCTCTATCTTTCTCTTCGGAGTGTCGTTAACACCCACGTGGTCAGTGTACGCTGTCGGGGCCCGTGTCTCGATCCATTCATGGAATCGCACCCGGTCCAGACTACTATACGCGCCCACGCTGCTCTCTCTCTCTCTCTCTCTCTCTCTCTCTCGCTCTCTCTCTCTTTCTCTCTCTTTCCGATATGTTTTACCTTATTTTCTTTCTCTCACATTTCTCTCGGCGTCCTCGATCCTCACTCTTCAAGCCATCACTCGATACATACCTCAGAATTAAGAAATTTTCTCACGGTCATGTTGTTTTTTTTTTTTTTTTTTTAATTCTCTTTTATCGCGTTCCCGAAACGAGATTTCACCGCAATGAAATAGATCGATCGATGCGGATATAATTTTTGTTTTTTTCAGTTCTCCGCCGCATTTTCGCAATTTTATTATCGAGATTTATGTTTCAACGATATAGGCTCGAGAGATATTTTGAAAAATGTCTCGTATCTTATCGTAATTTTTTTTTTTTTTTAATTTTATTCGTTTGAATGATACGTAGAGTTGTAGTTGCTTTTTTTCCCTCTCTCTCCATTCGTGCTATTTATCGTTTTTATTGCAATCGATAACATTGACGTTCGAGTCTCATTAAAATATTCTCGCATGTACTTACGATATATGTAAGAGTATACTTGTACGCGATTAGCGTGAAAGATCGCATGACTAATCATCATCGTCGAGTCATACTCGAGGACGACTCGATTGCCATGATTTTTATGAATTTATTTTAATCGGTAAACTCCAATGAAATACATCACATGCTCTCTCTATCTCTCGTAATATTTTCTCAATTAACATTTTTAATTTAGAAAAAATAAAAAATAAAAATAAACAAAACCTTCGTACTTTGAGTAAAATTGAATTAAAATTTGCATAATCGAACGGCTTAATGCAAAAATTAAACCAACTTTCGTACGACACTCCACCGTCGAAGAATTTAAGATTGATTGGGGGTGATTGACAGGATTCTCTCATGAGTCGATCAATAATTTTTTTTTTTCGCATCGATGTGAAGCATTTCTGTTTTTCTTTTTCATCGCGGCTCTCGTATCTCTTTCGTTCTCTCTCGACTTCGCGTCAACCCTGGGGTGACGGCCGAGAGAAAGAGAGAGAGAGAGAGAGAGAGAGAGAGATCGTTCTCGATTAATTAGTGATCCAATTAACGCGACGTGGCATACGATCCTAATCGTTCGTCGAGCTGGACCATCCGATGAATTATTTATCCGCGACGCGCTAATTGGACTCTCCATTGCGCGGCTTGCCCTCTGTGCTTTTCTCTCTCTCTCTCTCTCTCTCTCTCTCTCTCTCTCTCTCTCTCTCTCTCTCTCTCTCTCTCCTATTCCTCTGCCTCCTTGTCATGTTTGTCAACGATTTTGACCACCACATCTCTGCTATTTTCATCCCTCGTTGATTTCCCAGCAGCATTTCTATAATTCATTCTTATGCTCTGGTTTTTCAATAAAATTTAAATTCTGTGCTTCCTTTGTTTTTTATTATTTGGATGCTCGAAAAAAAAGTATTGGTTCATGACTTTATTCCTGAAAGTATCACATATTTGAATTCACTTTTTTTTTTACGACTTTTAGCTATACGTGAAAGAGGAAGGTTTAATGAAAAACGAAATATGTAATAACGCAGAAGCTCCGGAATAAGTTTCGTTTTTGTTTTCTCTCTTACTCTCTTTCTCTCTCTCTCTATCTCTCTCACTGCCGTTCTGCGATTGTTTTACTCGAGCGTAACGAAAATTGAGGACCAGACGAGGGTATTTCCTACGCTCGAGTTGCAATAATGTTCGCTTCTCTCGGACTAGTCCTTTGAAGGGCCGGGGGGGAGGGGGGGGGGGCTATACATGAGATGGTACAAGGAGAAGGCAGAGAAATAGTGAGAGCACTATGTACAAAGAGATGATATGGTTACGCGAACGGCGCATCTCTCGGACGCGAAGCGAGACGCGAGACGCCATCTCCGCCTATATATAATGATACACTTTGTCGAAGGATTCGTCTCGCCTTTTCCGTTCGGTAGCTCTTTGCCCCCCCCCCCCCCCCCTACATCTTCCTCTTGGACCACCCATAGACCATTGCCAAGTTTTTCCTACAAATTTCTGCGGTCAACATTGCGAAAAAAATGCTCGAGGAGCGTTCATGGAGACCATCGATTTCATTCATTAGAATCGCAAAACGATGAGGCAAACAAAGCCATCGTAATATATTGTCATTGCGATATTTGCATGCACAACGCTATAGCGTTATATATTTTTCAGGATCGATTCATTGTGGTGCTACGAAATTCGTTCGATTGCAAAAAATATTGTACTTTTCGTTAAATTCCCGTTCAATTTTCTCCGGGATACCCACCGAAAAATTAATTTGTCATCGCATTGATCACTATATAAAAGTTGTCCTCGGAGAATTCTGCAGAATCGTCATAAGCACGATCCTATCACAGAATTTCTCGTTATCGATTCTCTCATGCATAAGACCCTCGATATACCCACAGCAATATATTAGCGCTGAATGGAAAATCATTCTGTATCCTCTGATTCGTCGAAGCTTGAGCTCCGAGCTATGGAGAAGTGCTTAGAACTTTAATGGCTATATCTGTCTCAAACATATTGCAAACTCGAAACTTGGTATTAGTTTCCCCGAAGCATCTGTTTCATTATCCAAGAGAGGAGAGAGAAACTTCCTTCTTGCTACGGATTAGTCGTCATTGTTTATAACATTGATGTCGTCCTAAGACGCGAGAGAGCCATAGCTATATAAAGGAAATTGGGCATAAAAGTATATGGCTTGGATAAGAGTCCACAGATGAGAATTCGAACAATGAGGGAAGCGTGTGAAACAAAGTATGACTCTTGATATTCGCGTTAGGCTCGGTGACATTTAACCGTACTTTATTATACTCTCATATATACGAATCGTACGAAAAGTAAAATCGCCAGTGCGTAGTTCGTGAATGGAATACACTCAAGAGATATAAACGCTGAAAAAAGATGCAAGGGAACCAATGATAGACTTCGCGTGGCGAGAGAAATATGTCGAAAATGTTTTTCGACACACTCTGTTCCTCGCTGTAAAATTTGCCCGGAAATTTCGATGCACCCGACTATATTAAACGGGTTAACGAGAAATCGACGCAGCGTTTTCGCTGCGTCATTCGAGGCTGCCATGGACCATTATATCTCGCGGAGGTTTTCCATTATCCCCCATTCTCCATAAGCAAACTATGGGCTTGTCTCTTCTTCTCTTTATATATTTCTATGCTTCTGGGCCTGGTGCCTGGTCATATATATATTATATATATATATATATATATATATATATATATATATATTATATATATACGTGTGGGGGGAGGAAGTCGAGTCTATATATATGAGTATCGAGTATATATATATATATATATATATATACAGTACAAACATTCTGCGAGCAATTAAGCCATGTGCGTGTTGATAAAATGGGCCTGCTTGTATCGTCAGAATTTCTGGAAAATTCGTCGCATATTCCCCGAGCATATATGCGCTCTTAACGAAGGTGTACGTGCGCGTCCTCGTTTCTTCATATATGGACATGCTGTATATATATCATTTATCGAGATATATATGTAAAGGACGATGGCGTCGCGCGCCGCAAAAGCATCGTTATTCGCCTATTCCAGAATTCCGATCCATTCGCGTCCGCGCATGTATATATGAATAAATATGTCTCGTATATCGAAGATCCCAAAAACGCGCCCGGACTCTCGTTTTGTTTCTATTTGCACGCTCGATATACGCCCTTTTGTGGCTTTGCGTAGCTATCGCGCGATTTATATATATATATATATATATATATATATATATAAATAACATATCCATACGCGTGTGTATATCCTTCTTATAATCTCTTGATGCACATACGTGTCCGGGGTTTTCAAGCGAGGAGACTTCGACGAATTCTCTCTCGCGAGACTTTACTTTTTCTGAATTCTTTTTACCCCCTCCGCGTTTCGGGAGTCACGAGGCGGAAACTCGACGGTCTTAGACGCGTGTGCATATATACGAGACGAGAATACGTATGGTTATATGCAAGACTGCAAAGACGCTTTGTATGGCGACTGCTATAGCAAACAAAAGGCTTCGATCCACGAGATTCAACGACCAAAAATAACGCTAGTTAGGTCCTTTTGCTTGTAAGCTGTCTTTGTGTTGTGTGTGTGTGTGTGTGTGTGTGTGTGTGTGTGTGTGTGTGTGTGTGTGTGTGTGTGTGTGCGCGTATTATTCATTCTGTCGCGCAATCTCGTCCGGTAACCGCGTAGACACGAATAGAGAGTCGAATAAGGACGCGTACTTGCGGTACCCGCGAAGAACTTCACTCGGATAAGATCGCGGTCTTTTCTCAATAGCTGTTACACGTACAGGAGCCTCTTCGATGTATTACTCGTCGTTGATATACGTCGAAAGGAGAGCTTCGAAGACTCTGGCTTCGTCTATAATATGTTTGTTTGAAGGCGCGAGAGTGCAAGGCGGAAGAAGATTCTGCGCGTATTATGTATAATGCTCTGACAAAACGCCCCCGCACCAAACTTTTTCTCATTTTTTTTCTCGCTTCAATCTCTCTCTCTCTCTCTCTCTCTCTCTCTCTCTTTCTCTTTCTCTCTCTCTCCTTTTCTTTTTGTCTGTGCTCGCAGACTCGTCTCCCCTTCCACAGAGCGCATTGAATATCCACGCTACACAGCGACTGTTTGACGCTTCTTGCGCACTCACAGAAGTGTAACTCAATACACACAGACCGCGGCGGTATGGAGGTGAGAAAGCGTGAATGTAAGATAAATTGGGAGAGAAACTCGAAGCTGAAACGTGTGCGGGATAATGGGGGATAGGAGTTTTTTTTTTTTGCTGATTTGAAAAAGAAAAAAAATTTTTAGTCCGATCGTTGAAAAATCATTGTTGGTTGAAGCTCTTCTGTGTAGGTGCTAGGCGAAGTAGAAAAAACTTCTCGAGTGAAAGATAATGACAGCGATTATACAATTTATGTTTGCCAATGTTACCATTAACGTTGGTAAAATTGTTTGCTGAGCATATTTTTAAACGTCTTTCATAAAAAATTCCATTTGAAATTTCTGGCAAGTTTGAGCTTCTTGACAAAAACAGCTGCGAATCTCTCTGACATTTCACAGACTTTCAGATGATAGCATCACACGCAACTGGTGTTTAAAGTTTTATGCAAACAGTTTTTTTTTTTTTTTTTACGAAAGTCACGACTCTATAAGTATAACACACGCAATCAGCCACTAGAAATCCTCCCTTGTCTATGCAAATTTATAAGCTGCTATAAAAAATCCAATTTTGGGTATCGTTTTTTTGAACTCTAGCATAAAAAAGTTGAGCTTGACCCTCGGTATATCTTGATTACACGAGTAATTCGATTCCCGATAGCTCGTAAAACTTTTGTTGTGGTTTCTTCCCCTTGTACATCGAGTTTTGTATACACATATATATATATATATATATATATATATATATATATATGTGGGATTACGTAAAAAAAAAAGTCAAAGATTGAGTGCAGCTCTTGGTTGTATAATCCGGGTTGAAGCGTCTGGTTGCAGTCTGCTGGAGTATCTTGGGTTGAGAAATAACGCGAGTTGCGTGTTCTTGTTTCTTTCCCTCTCAGCTGCCTAGGAAACGCAAAAAGAAATATATAGAGAGAGTGAGAGAGAGAGAGAGAGAGAGAGAGAGAGAGAGAGAGAGAGAGAGAGAGAGAGAGAGAGAGAGAGAGAGAGAGAGAGAGAGAGAGAGAGAGAGAGAGAAGGAGAAGAAAGCTTGGCTGCTTGAACCGGAAGTTTTGCCGGATCTCTCAGCAGCAGAAGAAGCAACCCGGGAAAAATTCTTTCTCTGCAGCTTACGGAACATTCATCTCTCTCTCTCTCTCTCCTTCTCTCTCTTCCTCTCTCGCTCAACTTTATTCTTCGTTGAGAGGTCGTTTACCGTGTAACTCCTCGTGGGCTTGTCGCTCTCGTTATTTCTCGTGTGAGTGAGTGGGGGAAGAACCCCCCCCCCCCCCCCCCCCCCCCCCCCCCCCCCCCCCCTCCAAAGAAAGTATATAAAGGGAAGAGAAGAGAAAAAGAGCGAGTGGGTAAGACACCACTGGCGCTTCATTAACATTGTTTTACCGTTTCGATGCGGATCGCACGATACACGGTGAAGCGCACGAGTAGAAACGGCGCTGGCTAGTCTGGCAGAGAGAAAAAAAAAAGAGGAACGAGCGAGAGACTCGTAAAGTGTATTAAAAAAAAAAAAAAAAAGGACGGGATTGCACGAAGCGTTGGAGCCGTGTATTTTTGAAGTGGCTGCCCGGGCGCAAGGGAGACAAGAAAACGAAGAGGAAAGAAAGAAAAAAAAAAAATGAGAGGTTTGAGAACGTGAAGTCTCGCCATGAAACAACGTGTAGCTGTATATATAGATAATGCCAGGATCGTATAGTACCTTCTCGGCGTATACCGAGTAGCTCGAGCTGAAGTGCATGCGCGATCGGTAGTACTGCGAGTATAGCGTGCGATTGAAATGCATGCGATCAAACGGACCGTTTGATATACATACACGGCTATGTTGCATATCATCTTCACGCAAGAACAACCATCGTGATATTAATATTCAGTAGTTTGCGGATTCATATAGTTCGTGCAGTATATATAGGTAAGCATCGCATAGGTTTGTCCGGTAGGATTTTTAAGATTGGTGGACGTTGAAACGGTCTTTTGAATTCTCCAACGATTGTCCCTGCGGCGGGCTAACTAATCCTGTAATTAACGTCGAGTGATGGGGAAAAAAAAAACACTCTATAATGCTGAAATTTCCGATAGAATTTTCAAGTTTCCCTGCACAATGGAACTCGACACTTTTGGACTCCTCAAATATATATGAGATTTCCAACCCTCCATCTGGGGAATCTCAACGGTCCATTTATATGCCTGTACACGTTATTTCACCTTGTTTGCAGCGATAAATCGCTTGCGCATCTTCGGTATATAAATTTTTTCCCTTTTTTTTTTTGCTTCTATCGCAAAAAAAAGCTGATCTGCTCGGGCACCCCGAGCTTCAAAATGCGCTTTTATTGATGTTCAGTTCGTATAAATTTTTCAAAACACATGAAATATTTGTAGCAAGAAAATCTGAATCGAAAACTGACCCCAACAGCAGCAACAAAAAATTGAAAACTACCCCTAGAAGTTGTGATGCATTAAAAAATTAATTAAACAAAGATTGATTTAATAGATTGATTGATTTAAAGATTTGATTTGAAAAAGATGCATTTAAAAGTCATCAGTGAGGTCGGGGTGCTCTTTGAACGTTGTGTGCACATTCAGATGGAAAAAGGGATGGTGCACGTCCAATGTGTATCAACTCTTCAATTATTACAGAGGCAGGTTCTTGCATTGAGGGTGATATTTTCTCAATTGATGGGCAGTTCGTAAGGGTTGCAATTATTCGTAAGTCCTTCAGAATATGCTCATGTGTTCTAGAACACTCGTATTTCGATTAAAATAACGGAAAATGAGATGATAACATTTTATCCGTTGGGGGGGGTGAATTTCTCTCATTTGAGGGGTAGTTCATGAGGATTGATTGATCCGTAAGTTCTTCAGAATCTCACTACGCGTTCTGAAATGACTTTTCCTCAATTTCTGGCAGAAATGAACGATGGGAAATGAAATTAGGATTTTTTCAAGCGATTGGGGTGGTTTTTTCATTTGGGGGCAGTTTCTGAGAGTAGGAACATTCTGAAATAATTTTTTTTTTCTCACATTGGGTACTCGTGAATTCAGATTCACCATGTACCAACTTTGCCAAATGCTCAAAAAAAAAAAAAAAAACTCAGCTGTTAAAGGGTTAATTTTTCTCCGGAGAAGCTTTTCTCTCTCTCTCCTCTTTGAAATATTGACTATTAAACTTCAGTCGTCTGATAATTTCGAAAAATTATCTGTCTGGACGACAAAGCATGGGGAACAAAAATTGAAGACACTCGGAGGCAATTGAAAAAAAAAAAATGTTTTATGTAATAAACTAAATGGGTAACGATTGGCTGACGTTCGATTTTACATCAAATCACGTATATAAATATATATGTGTAGGTGGTATATCTGCATATTTTTCATTTGTTGCATTATCGTAGCTTCTCTCTTCTCTCGTGGTGGCCACACACATTCTCCTTTTGTGCTCGCGCGGTATACTTTGGTGTCTCTTATACATACTCTGCTTGGCAATACGAGAGTATCGATCTGTATCGCGATATTAATGGCGAAGAGGGGTCTATAAGTCTCTCTCTCTCTCTCTCTCTCTCACTCTTTTTCTTATCCAGGGTCTAGCCTTTCAGCCTCGGAATTATAATTACCGCGCTTATTATAATTTATTACTTCACTACAGACCACTTTTACGACATATCCACACTTGAATGGCCTATCCACGATTGCCTTGATAGTCCTGACTGTACGCAATTTACGCAAATATGTACATAAATTTTCATCAGAGCCATGTAAATTCATCTGCAACACCTCAATAATGGTTATTTCTTGCCCCTTTCCCTCTTTCTAACTTTTATCGTTATTATTATTATTATTATTATTATTATTATTTTATTTCGTGCTAAAAGTCCATTACACGAGACTCACCCCGTATCTCGGACATTTGCAAAATATTTTCACGGGGTCGTCCTCGCGCGTCGAGGCTGACGACGCGAGGCGAAAAGAATCTTGCGTGCCTCATCCGACAAAAAACGTGTGTTTTGCACACGCGGAAGGCCTCTCTCGCGCGTGGCTCTTTTCTCGCTCGTAGATCCACGGTCGAAAGCTTCGCCTATTTTCTACCGCGGTCGTATACGGGGTTAAAGACCCCAGGACAAAAGTACGGCCAAAGAAACGTTTGTATACATATATGTATAACAGATGAATATATATACATACATCGAGAGTAGTTACGTTAATAATAGAAGTCACCGAAAAATCTTCGAAGGCTTTCGAGGCTTAACCAATTATAGTTTACTGCGTGGCAAAATATCTCGCGCCTATAAGAAAAAAAAAAAAGCGCGAATATTCGCGCATGGGGTCGGAAAAAAAATTGTTAATCGTATAATGAAAATTTTTGAGATTTCGAAAAAAATGTTCTCAAATAAATTAATTTCCATAAGTAATAATAATTCCGATAAATAAATTTCCGTGATCGTTCAAGGCTTGAAATGACATCCGGGTTATTGATCTACCGCGTTTATTTTTTATTTTTTTTAATTTCTTCTATTCCATCATTTCAATTTCTTTTTGGCAATTTTTGAAGTACCCTCTCCAATCCCCATGCAGCAGCTCATACGAAAATTGAAACATCGGTCGTAAAATTAATCGGTGTACTCTCCATAGTTTTGATGCGCGACCTTTTCAAAATCTCCCGAATAAATTTGAATCGATCGATCGGCAGCGAAGTTTCGGCGACTAAAAGTTTAAACATTTTTGGTGGTTTCCAAAGGAGTAGAACGAAATTATTTTACGTCTGTATCATCGCACGTATCCGCGAATTCGTTTGTAGAATTTTCCCGCTTGTTATTTCTTTCGTATGGAATTTTTGGGCAAAAGTTTCACGTGCAAAAATGCGAGATATCGAAAAACGAGGGTCCATATGTTTTGTCCTGAAATTATAAAAATAGTACACTTGATACTGAAGCGATGGTGAGGGTAAAAAATGGAGAGAGAGAGAGAGAGAGAGAGATAGCGAGGGACGTCATGAAACACGCCCGTGACCCGGCGTGGTACAAGAAAACGGGCTATCACGCCCAATATAGTCATAGCGTACGAGGGTTTTCGAGCATTGGACAGAAGGCAAGAAGCTTTAGAGCTCATCGACGTGGTATAACAACGTCAGGGACGATGATGTTGGTAGAACGTGAGGCCACCCTAAAATTAGCCAGTCCAAATCCAGTCGTGACCTCGGCGTGTTCCGCGAGTCCCCCGGCATAACGTCTATATATACGTATATGTATATCGATCGCTAAAAGCCAAAAGCTCGTTGAAAAAAAAAAAAACAATTTACCAAATTGTGTCAATCAAGTCTTTTTGGTTCTAATCGATCGATTCGTAGAAACCACTATATCGATGATTTTCAAAAAAAAAAAAAAAGAACGTAGCCTACATGCCTTTAATTCGTCAAATCGAGTGGGTTTGTATATGGTGGCTCTCGTTGCTAGTTCAACTTTTCACACGGGGGGGGGGGGGGGGGGGGGGGGGAGGCCAAACAAAAATTCTCCTAGGAATCAATTTTCAAAAAAAAAAAAAATGTCCCTTAACCATACTCATTTTTCAGTCTCTCGAAAGAAAAAAAAAATTCATCAACGCCCAATGGACGAGTCAAAGAAGCTTTAAAAAAAAATGGTAATTCCCCTGTGTCAACTTCCACTCGACTCAATCAAAATCCCCGATAATTACAATGAAATTAATAGAAAAAAAAAATCCACCCCAAAGTAGGCATCATTCCATGAAAGGTTTTCAAAAGAAAAATTCTTTATTAACGCTGGTGCTTGGCTTTTCTGTGTACACGCACTGAGCAGTAGACAGGCTCTCTTTCACTTCCGTGTTCGTCTCGTAACGAGGTGGAGTCCATCCGGTTTGAAAATTCTACCCGCTGTTTCTTCCTCTTGCTGTAAAAACCTCCATACTATAGCGTATTCTCTCTATCTCTCTCTCTCTCTCTCTCTCTCTCTCTCTCTCTCTCTCTCTCTCTCTCTCTCTCTCTCTCTCTCTCTCTCTCTCTCTCTCTCTCTATGTATACACCTATAGTTAGAGGGGTTTGGAACGGTTAGTGAGAAAGGTTTTGTTTTTCCGCCCCCGAATGAAGAAGGAAGCCGGCCGGCCGGCGTTCAGCTGCGCGACAACGTTCCCGAAAATTCGTTGAACGCGCCGTCATCGGCCGGCATCGGCAATACCAGGGCAACCTCCAGAAAATGCGCACATAATAATAACGAGAAAGTGAGATAGAAAGAGAGAGAGAGAGAGAGAGAGAGAGAGAGAGAGAGAGAGAGAGAGAGAGAGAGAGAGAGAGAGAGAGAGAGAGAGAGAGAGAGAGAGAGAGAGAGAGAGAGAGAGAGAGAGATAGATAGATAGATAATATTTATTATGCCCTTAGTGTCAACTTTGAGGCAAATTATAACAGATACAAAGAAGTACAATGCTCAATCAAAGAAAAATAGTTGAGTACATACAAAAATAAGTAGAGTACAAGTGAACTTAAATTTAAATCTAAATCAGGAATCTAGAACTTACTAACCTAATAAATTACGCATCAATTGTCGAATGAATATAGCAATACATTCAATGTAAACATGCACTACTGCATTTCTGCAATTTATTCCGCCACACTAAGCTCTTCTAATCGGAATAAATGATTAAACAGCCGGTCTTTAAACGTAATG